>JANVCQ010040185.1:0-11357 GCA_025531925.1 Erythroxylum plowmanianum
AACTCATTTAATTCATTAACTCATATCAACTAACTTCATCTTACTTAATCAAGTAAATCATGATCAATCATAAAAAATTTTGGGGCTAACATTGGAAAAGTCTTTTTCCCCTTGCAATTGATCAAACAAATCATCTATGCATGGGATCGAATATCTGTTCTTGATGGTGACATGGTTAAGCTTCCTATAATCCACACACATCCTCAATGATCTGTCTTTCTTCTTCACATAAAGGATCGGAGCTCTCCAAGTTGAAAATCTCAGCCTTATGTACCCTTTCTCTAATAATTCTTCCAATTGCTCCTTAAGTTCTTTCAATGTTGTTGGAGTCACTCGGTAAGGCAGAATTGAGATCGGTGCAGTACTCGGAAGAAGTTCAATGGGAAACTCATTTTTCTTAAGTGGAGGTAGTCCTAGTAATTCCTTTGGAAAGACATTCGACAATTCCATAACCATGCAAATTTCTTCTAGCTTCCCTCTATCTGCCCTTGTGTCTACCATATAGGCCAAGAATGCCTTATATCCTTTCCTCATCATCTTCTCTGATGTCAGAGCTAAAACAATTCTAAGCGGGCTTGCTTTTCTGTCCCCCATAAACACCACTCTTCTGTCGTTGTCCAATTCGAACTCCACTGTCTTCTGTTTACAATCTAGGTGGGCATTGTACTTCTCTAATATGTCTATACCCAAAATATCATCCAATCCTCCCATCTTCAATAGCATCAAATCCACTACTAATTGTTCCTCGTCGATATATATCTCACAGTCTCTATAAACTTGACTAATAACAATATACTGATCGATTGGAGTACTCACCATCAGCGGAGTATCCAATTGGCTCACATTCCTACCATACACAGTTTTAACCAATGAAACAAATGAGTGGGTGGACCCTGGATTAATTAAAACAATAATATTAGCATCAAATAATTTAACTGTACCCATCACAACTTCTAGAGCAGTCTTTGCATCCTCCCGTGTCATTGCAAACACCTAGTTGGTGCTTGCCCTTTGAGTCTCCCTGAAAGATTCACCCTCTTAACTGCATCAGAACTACCCACTTCAGTTGTAGTCTTGTGTCCCAAAGCCTCAGTTGTCTTCGAACCTTGCATCTGAGTTTTTTCTTATCTTGCATATTGAGGGCACTTTCTAGCTATGTGTCCTTTCTCTCCACATTTGAAGCAAGCTCCTGTCAACTTGTAGTATTCTCCTCCATGGAACTTGCCACAATGATCGCACTTGGGTACAAAAGGCATATCCCCTTCCCTTCTACTGCCTCTCGTAGTTAAGGCTTGATAAGAACCAGTAGAAGTCCTCATAGGTCTAGGCCTACTTGCACCACTACTCCTCTCCTCAGACTATACAGGGAAAGTCCTGGCACTCCTCTTGGGCATAGAAGTACCACCTCCCCTCCTGAACTGCTCTCTCCCGTTTCTCTTCTTGTTCACGACACTCTTTATATTCTCAATGTTTTCAACCCTCAATGCCACTTCAACCAGCTGTTGAAAGTCACAGAAGTTCTGTACCACCACTTTTCTCTTATGGCTAGGTGCAATCTTGATTCAAACTGACGACACTTAGCCACCTCACTCAGCATCATCTCTGTTGCATATCGGGATAACTGTGTAAACTAATGCTCATACTCACTTATTGTCATCTCCTTCTGGGTGAGACTCAGAAATTCCCTCTGCTTCTGCTGGATATACACCTCAGGCAGGTACTTCTTCTTATACACTGCTAAGAAATCTTTCCATGCGAGCACTGGTGGTCTCATCTAACTCCCTGACACACTCTCCCACCAATGCAGAGCATCTCTCTGAAGTAATATAGCAGCATATACAGCCTTGTCATCATCCTCACAGTCCATCTGCTCAAATATTCTTTGTCTTTCTCAGCCAAGTCTCGACTTCTTCTGGATCTGTTATTCCATAGAAGTCTACTGCACTATATTTTCTCAACTTGTCAGACTATTTCCCCTTCTTAGCTAGGGCCGGAGCAGAAGTCTATGGCATCTGACCCATGGCCTGGACAAATGCCTGAGCAAAGGCTTAGAATATCCTCGGATCTAGTGGAGGCACTTGCTCCTGTAGAACCGCTAACTCATGCATCAATGATCGAAAAGGCCCACTACCGAGCCCTACAGAAGCCTCAACATTCCTGGGGCTACTGACTCATTAATACTCTCCTCCCTTGGCGAAGAGCCAGGTGCAGCGGATCCTTGCAAAATTTCCCATGTCCTTCTACGAGGTGGCATCTTACTTCTTTAATAAAAACACTAACGATTAGCTTCTAATTCATTTTGATCCTATTTCCTACATGTTGCATGATATACATATCACTTAATGCAATCAATCAAGTCATAATGCAACAATTAATCTCAGAACATACTATTCATACTATTATGCATTCTAAGCTTAGGAAAAAGCCTAAGCTCTGATACCACAAGATGTTAGACCCTATTTCCGGAGCCCAACAATCAATTCGGATACCAAAGATGCTTGACCAGGGTCTCAAGATCGAGAGACCATTTGGGACAGTCGCATAAGGGTGGTGCGAATGGAAAGTGGAAAGTATTTCATTTATAAAAAATCTCAGCGTGGCAGCAAAGGGAAGTCCTCCGCAGGAAAGACGCCTTCGGAAAGGTTCGCTGTGGTGACCTTTGGCTTTGTCGCGGTGAAACACTCAGAATTTGAAATTCCACAAACATTTTTAAACAAACACATACATTCAAATCTAACCAAAAGCTAAACATACTCACACACAAAAGAAACTTCAATTCTTCATGTCATTACAATACCAAAAAGTTTAAACAAACTTTACTTACATAACATCATACATATCCAAACTCAATACAAACACAAAATGATGTTCAATGTTGATATGCCTATAAAGCTATTCAAAATAGTCATTAACTTAGTACAAAATTCTCTAACTATCTTGGAGTTTTTGATGCCCTACAAGGATCAACTGTCGTCATGTTCCGCACCTGAGGAGGGAAAAATAATGGGTTGAGCTACACAGCTCAGTGGATAATATATTTATAGCCATCAATAATTGACACAAATTTAAGCATATGTATATATATATATATATCTAACAATTCAAGCTTTTTCAAATTAACTCAAAAACTCATAATTAGATAAGTCATGACATAACTCATAACACAGGCTTTAATCATTATGCATAACGAGCAAATACATCATGGTTGACAATTTAAAGATGCAATACATAAACAAATGGCTTGAGGGTTCCATAGAAACATAATGGTGAAACCGAAGTCTACACCATGAACAGAATGAGTCCTTTTCGGAGCTCATATGCCACAAGCGGGCAGCCGAGAGAAGACTCTTGTCAACGTGCACGTGATGAACAGAATGGTTTCACTCTCACCCAAACAAAAACACATATTTGTTTTATCATATGCTCATACTATCATGCTTTTTCTCATTTAATTCCAAAATGTTATAACCTTTTTAAAGGTATAACATAATCACAATTCATCATGCATTATCAATCTTCATAACAATTCACAAAATCAAGCAATCTAGACATATACACACATAAGCAAGAATTGGCCTAATTACACAACAACTATAAATACATTACCCACCTAATTTCGCTTGACAATCCAAGTTCAATGTTGTCTTTCCTCTTGATCTTGGATCGGGCTTGCTTGGTTTCCTATAATAAACCAAGTTCTCATTTAAACAATATTTAAAGGAAATTCATAAGGCTTCAATGATCAAAAAATACAAAAATTGAATTATAACCCTTTTAAAATCCATACTTTCGGGTAAATTTTTCATGATCGTTATGATCAGGTAAATGAAGAAATTTGGTTACACTTCCTTCTAGAAAAATATTCTTCATTGTCTTAAGTTTTCAATGACACCAAAATCATTTAATATGGTCTAGTAATCCGAAAGTTATACTCCCAACATTTTCAGACTGCTCTTATACTGAAACAATATTCTATTTTCAACTTCCTTCCAAAACTGGATATCCTTAGAGACTGAATTTAAACTTTATTTCTTCACAAAACTTGTAACTCTATGTCTCTAGTTTATTTAAAATGAAAAATTAATTCATTTGGATAACTACACAAAAGGTTATGCTCAAAATATCGAAGCATGCTTGGTGCTGGAAAGTTCGCCGCGGTGAACTAATAAAAGTTTGCCTCAGCGAACTTTTCCAGAAAGGAAAAGTTTGCCCAAAATCAAACAAGTTCTCCATGGCGAACCCCTGAGTTGGCTGCAGCGAACTTCACCCCTCAAAGTTGGCCACAGCGAACCAATAAAAGTTGGTCACGGTGAACTTTGATAGAGGCATATGCAGACACTTAATTTCTCCAGATTTTTACTTCCAAGATCGACAACTAACACATCTTAAACCTCAACCATCATTTCTACTTCATATTCAACTCCATTTCAACCCAAAATCATTCACAAATACATCATAATCTATCTTTGATCATTAACCCTAAAAGATTAAAACATTTTATACACCATTCATCAACCACTCCCTACACATATTCAACTTCATTTTCACTTCTAACTTTCATTAAACATGGTTAAACCAACAAATCATGAATGGAAGAAGGCTTATACTTACTTTTCTAGCTTCAACTCTTCAAAATCTCCAAAACCTAGCTTGATTTTTCCCCTCTTCTTCTTTTCTTCCCACACCCACGATGCTTCTCTCTTCTCAAACAAGCCCAAAATTTTCTTATTCTAATTCTACACTATAATAATCATCAAATGTCCGTTTTTACCCTCCAACATAAGCCTTATGTCCTTTAATCCTAAGTGATCTTCCAATTCTACCCCTTCTTTCATTTAATCCAACTTCTTACCTTAGGCCATAATTTAATACCTTAATCATACACTAATTTAATTCTAGCTTTGGCATAATAATTAAACTCAAATAACATAATTTATCTAATAAGACCACAAAATTTATTCAAATCATGCTTAATAAATAATAAAAAAATTTGGGGCTCAACATGCACACCAGCTGCGCCTCTCCTGAGTCACGCCTCTTGTTGCTTGTGATGTACTATTGATGATGGGATGAATAAGTTTGCAGCCCCTCCTTTAAAACCTTGCTCCTGCGTTGCGCCTTGTGCGTGTGTCTTCTGCATTTTTGGGTAAAACGCTGTGTATTCTCCTTGTGTGCTGTGTCCATCTCTATGTGCCTGCCCATCTGCATGTTAAATGCAGCGTTAATGCATGTGTTGCTGCGTGAAACGCAGCAACCAAAATTTGTTCTTTTTTTTCAACAAACACTTTTAATTCTTCTATTTTAATTTTTCTTGTATTTCTTTTTTCTTCTTCTTCTTGTTCCATGAAGACAAACAAAAATAAATCTTCAAAAAATGTCCCAAATGGGGTGCTTTCAACTCACTTTAATTTCTTTGCTTCCAAAGTATACCTAAAATCACGTATGAATTGAAGTGAGTGTCTTAAGCATTTTTGTATCATTAATTGCTAGTGTAAATAATTAAATATATCAACAATTAAACACATATCAACAACATGCAAGGCTGTATCCATTTGAAGTTTTATGGGAGTGTTCATACACTGGCTTAACTGTTGAGTCACAAAAGATATAGCAAGCCTTGTAAAACCCAGATATAGTAACTTACCGACCAAACTTTGATAACTATTGGGGTTGGCATACAATTCAGAGTTAGCAGTCAATTAAACCCTTAAAGGGAAAGGAGTAGTCAATGGTTGTGCATGTAATAATCCTACAATTTGCACCAAATCCCAAATATATTTTGTTTGTGAAATTAACATCCCTTGTTGTGATCTAGCAAATTCAATTCCCATGAAAAACTTGGCCTTTCCCATGTCTTTGATACTAAAACAATCACCCAACAGTTGTTTCACATTCTAGATGAGCTGAACAGAAGTGCTTGTGATGAGAATATCATCAACATATACTATAAGAGCTAGAAAATCTATTGATGTATTTTTGGTGAAGAGGTAGTAATCAATTATTGATTTCATGAATCCCATCTACAAGAGCTTATCAGTAAAAACTTTATTCCATTGCTTTCCTACTTGCTTCAGACCATATATGGATTTTGAGAGCTTACAAACTTGATCCTTATAAACTTTAGTGTAATCGTCTGGAGGAAGCATGTAAATCTCTTCATCAATTGACCCATGCGAATAAGCATTGTTGATATCAATCTGATGCAATGGACAGCATTTTACTACCACAATCGATAAAAACACCCTGACTGTGACTACCTTCGTAACAGGAGAAGAACTATGATGATAATCAATTCCAAATTCTTGATCATATCCCCGAGCTACTAACTTGGCTTTGTAGCACTATCTGCTTGAGAAAATGTTTGTTAGATGTGGGTACTTGATTTTGTAATTTTAGTTGAGTATTTTTAGCTTGGTTAGTTGTAAGAAACTCTATATAAAGCACTTTCGATGATGAATAAAATATAGAGCAATTTTAATGACTTCTTATCATAAAATTACTATTGTCATTTTTTAAAATACAAGCTAAAATTTACTGTCGCTATTAGCTTCATCTTCTTTACTTCTTCTTTTCATTACTTATGTGGTACGGGTATTCTAAATTCCACAACATGTTGATATTTTTGTCAATTATAGTTCTTTGGGACTTGATGTCTATCTTTTACTTGGATTTTGTTAGAATTTACAATGGGCCTACGACCCACATGAGAAGAAAAGTTAGACCACTTATAAGTTTAAGTAAGGTTTCATCCTAAAACCAATTGGTGATAAGTAGAGTAGCCTATCAGACTTATATGTTAGTCTTCTTTTCTCTCTTTCTCCAATGTGGGACAAACTCCCATTCTTTATACTTCAACACACCCCTCATATGTGGGTATAATACGTGACATAATCTATCATTTCGAGGTGTTAACGACTAACATAAGACCAACCTGCTCTAATACCATATTAGAATTTACAGTGGGCCTACGAGCCCACATGAGAAGGAAAGTTAGACCACATAAAGTCTAAGTGAGGTTTTATTTTAAAACCAATTGGTGATAGGTGGAGCAGCCTACTAGACTTATATGTTAGTCTTCTTTTCTTTCTTTCTCCAATGTGGGACAAAACCCCACTCTTTATATTTCAATACACTCCCCTCACGTATGGGTCTAACACGTGACATAATCTATCAATTCGAGGTGTTAATGACTAATATAAGAGCAACCTCGCTTTGATACCATGAATAAAAGAGAGAGAAATATATCGAGAATGTATTTTATTTCACGTACTAAAATAATACAAAGTGTTCGTATATGTAGCTACTGAAAATAAGCTGAGCGGAAAAGTATTTTTAAAACTAATTTGTTACATCAAAATCTAGAACAACTTTTCTAACAACTTAAAATGAATTTGTAACTGATTATAGGAGCCCCTTAACGTTGTCTATCTTCCTTCCATTTTCTTATACATGCATGCATGAAACCAACACAAACAAAGTAATAAATCTAATAGACAAAGAACAAGTCAATTTTAAATCATACTTCAAACAACAAATTTAAAAAGATGGAGTTTTTGAAACTAGGAGAGACAATGTTTCAATAAGTTGATAATGGTCTTCCCATTTGATTGGATTCCCCTTAGAATTCTATAATTTTCAAGACAAGCACCCAAATCCTATTTTTTAGTGACATGTAGACAAAACCTAAAAACCTAGTTTTCTCCCTTCCCCTTAGTTTAATTTAAGAAAAAATAATACAGGCAAAGAATAAAGATACCTCTTTTCAATACAGTATATTTAAATGCTTCAATTAGAGAACAAGTACGTTATAATTTCCTAGCAAATACCTTGTTCATATTGGTGTCATTGTAAATCCTACTATAGAAAGTTGTGCATCGAGCAAGTCCAATGGTGTGTCCTCCAGAGACAGTCACAAGGTCTATGAGGTTAAGCCCATGGATTTGGAAATTGGATAGTAACTGCGAGAAGTTAAAAAGTGAAGGTGGTAGATTTTTGATTGCGTCACTGAAGCTTGCGTTTCTTGCATCTCTTCAGCCTAACAAAACCTTATATCTAGGACCACCTAACTACAAGAAATTATATAGTTCAATTCATTGAACAAGTTGAAAAAGAAGAAGAAGTTTATCAAAAAGAAGTAGAATAGATACTCGTTAGAAGATGGATTGAGATAATCTGAATTAAAAAACAAAATATAAAACAAAAACACAATAGAGATAACAAGAAGGAGATTATGTTTTTGTTTCCCTTCTACAAATTTCGTTTCCCTCCTATTTGGCCAGAGAGTTTTAACGATGATTTTTAAAAAGTCGTCACCAAAGGGATTATATTTGGTGACAATTTCAAAAATATCATCACCAAAAAGTCCACCATTAGCGGCAATTTACAAAATTATCACTAATTGTACCGCTTTTAGCTGTAATTTTAAGAAATGTAGTCAAAAGTTTACCCTTTGCTATGATTTCACAAAAGTGTTACTAATAGTGTACTTTTGATGACAATCTTCAAAATCATCACTAAATATGCCTCTTTTAGCTACACTTTTCATAAAAGTAGTCAAAAGTTTGCCCTTTCATGATTATTTTACAAAGTCGTCGCGAAAAGGCTACCTTCTCTCATCGTTGAAGGCTTATTTTTAGCGACAATTTTTAAAAAGTAGCCAAATTTCTACCTTGTTGTGGTGATTAGACTATATATCCATATAACATGAGTTAAATATTCCATATTGAACTTTGCTATTTTATCATTAAGTATTAAAATAATAAAATAATTACATATTTAATCATTCTAATTGACAATATATTATTTTAGTAATTAAACAATAATTCTTTTTGTATTAATAAAATAAAACAATAATGTTAATAATCTTAAAGGCTATATAAATACTAAAGAATGAAATAGTAAAGAAGAACAATGAGATCTCACAATTCTCGAAGAATCAAAATTCAATTAACCTTTGACTAGAAAAAAAGAGTTTATCACACATGGTACTGAAAAACATCATAAAAGAAACATAAAGAATTATTTAAGAATGTAGGGAAACTAAAAATGGACCAAGATGAGAGGGAGATGGAACAAACTACTTTTACACCTATACAATCTATATAATCTTAAAATCCTAGCTATTTTTCTTCAAAATAAGGGATATGAGATAAGATCAAGATGAAATATAAAGGACCCCCTTTCACTGGGATTATCCTAAAAAAAACAAGTTATCTCTAATTAAAACTCCCAATAGAGTAAAGCGAGGGCAGAAATAACCAAGACCCACTGATTTTGGAAGGGCCTCATTCAATTAATCACATTTATTTTCTAAAGCATCCATATCAACTACGGTATGAGCGCATCTAATGCTCAGAACCCTTCTAGAAATTTTCTTTCACAAGCTTTATTCTTTTACAAAATTTGCATATTTGTTGTTTCATTGCTAAATCTCCAATTTTATTAACATTTTGCTCCAAATCTCTATCCTACTTCATCAAAGACAGAAAATGTAATTATAATCCATAATTATAAGCATTTTATCAATCAAAGTATCATGAAGTTAATATAAATATATATAATTTATGCATACTATCAATTTCTCCTACATTTACACAATGCTTTCCCTTAAGCATACGATAGTTCAAACTCATCAACTTCTCTCCATATCTGCTCTTATGCTTCATAACTCATTCTTTCATAAGTCAAATCACCATGTTTTATTAACTCAAGTCAAAACACAATAGGAACACAAGCAATTCATAATATAAGTTTTGACAAACTATATAAATAAGCAATCGTTCCAACATTCTTTTCGAATTCAAATGCAATAGAAATCAATACCCTCTTATTAGTTTTGCTCTATTCACTCATATTGTTTAGGGTATTAATGATCTCTTATGTCAACATAGAGAAACTCTTTGTATTGGATTGCTTGTATAGTACATCTCTAAAGTTGAATAACGAACCACATGTAAAAATCCAAGGATCTTTGAAGAGGTTGTGATAGGGCTTGGGCAAGGTTTGAAAAAAAAAGAACTTTTAGGTTATCAAATTGAAGGAAATATACAAAATCTACCTGAGTTTCAACTTAAAAATGCTTTAAAATTATCTTGATTTAGGTCACATAGGTATAATTATGCAAGATTTTTCTCATCTCTTCCATTTTATTTTTCTTTTTTCTTTTTATAGGAACCAAAAATATGCAACTTGAATTAGTTCACTACAATTTTCATAATGATATTTCAAATCTTATGCAAATTGTTTGTAAATCGCATATGCACGGTTGTCGAAGTGAGTAATAAATCAGTAAGAATCGAGTCGTGTCCACAGGGATTATGAAAGTTCAAATCTATGCTAGCGGATAGTGTTTGAAATCGGGTTTAGTGAAATTTTGGAAAATTAAAAGCAATGTAACGAATTATTAAAAAAATTAAGGAAATTTCTAAGCAACTACACAATTCATTGCACCCAAAATAACTATAAATATGACAAATCAATGCAATAACTAATTAAGAAAAGAGTGCAACAATTGTTTAATCAAAAGTATTAACGGCAATGGGGAATGACTTTCTCTTAGGGAATGATATTTTTGCTAACCTTAATATTGAATTAGCTATCTTCCACAAATAAACAATCCTAACCTTGTAGGTGAATTTTAAGAGTAATTAATCCCCTCCTCCCAAAGGTGAATTAATCTATCCAATCTAGACATCACCAAGTAATTCCTTACTTGCATTTTTTTCTAGAGTTTCTTAAGTTTCACACTCAAACCTTCAATTTTCACCTCCTAAGTTTCTTGAGTCTCCCAACTTACAAGAAAATCCTAGCTGAAATTTCTTCAATCTTCTAGCAAAAACTCCCTTTTTTCAAAGGTGAATTTATACCAAGCCAACTTCCAATAATTCAAAGTAAGAACATTTAAACCCAAGGAAAATCAACAAATGTATGAATATTGATTCATGGATTCAGCAAAATTCAATATTAATGCATCAATAAAATATCAAATTCCTAAGAGAAATTAAAGTTTTAGCCACAAATCATTATGCCAACTAATCCACAAGCACAAACCCTAAACAAATTCATGAAGGAATCAAATATAAATGAAAAGCATGGCTCCAAATTTTAGTAGAAAAATGAGCTCTCCCCTCTCCATGCATAGCTAATTGGTTCTTCAATAAAGGCAGTGTGCATTGGTTGTGAAAAGGATGATGCTTTGTGCTTGAAGTGTAGAGGTTGTTACGTGGTGAGTTGTGATGAAGGCTAGAGCTTATGGTAATAGGGTTGTAAACCAAGTGAGGCAGTTGTTAAGTCAAAACAGACTTCACGTATTAAATAATTTTGATGACAAACAAAGAGAAATATAAAAATGAAAAGTA
>JANVCQ010040262.1:0-11353 GCA_025531925.1 Erythroxylum plowmanianum
TTTCTCTGTCCTTTGTTCTCGGATGTCGGATCCGCTTTGTTAAGTTTTTGTTTCCGTTTCGATTATTCGATTTGCTTTCGCATTCGCTTTATTCTGTTTCCGTCTTTTGAGATTCGATTCCGCTTCGTTTTTCGTTTCGCTTTATCGATTGCTTTGCTTTCCGACTCGAAATTTCGATGCGAAATTTCTGTTTCCATTCACTTTCGTTTCCTTTGTTTTTTGTTTTTCAGTTGGGATCCGGTTTCCGGATCGGGTCCCAACACAAATGCTTTAGATTTTTCAAGTTCTCCATTTATTGTTGCGTGGCAGACAAACTCACAATGAACTAATGAGTAACATTCTTTTAATTCTGGAATAGGATCCTTTCTTAAGATTTCACCTCGAATTTGTTTGAATTGCCCATCTAAACCAGCAAGAAAGATGTGCACTCTTTGTCGTTGAACAGACTTGCAATAAGAGACCACGTCATTCTCTTTTTCCATTATCACCTTATCACGATGATCTAGCTCACTGAAAATTTCAGTTAATTCTCCATAATAAGTGGAGATAGATTTACCATTTTGTGTTGCAAAAAATGCTTTATGATTTAACGTGAAGACTTGTGGTTCATCAGCTCCATCATAAAAAGCTTTTGACAGTGCTTTCCAAATATCTCAAGCAGTGGGTAGGCTAATATATCACTTCATAATCTCTGGAGACATAGACATCAACAGCCACCTCTTAACCTTTTGGTTGTCAGTGTACCACTTCTCATATTCTTCATCCTTTTTTGTAGGTGGTTGTGTGCTCCCACGAATAAATGAGAGTTTTTCTTTTTCAGCAATGTGCATCTCTATAATTTGAGACCACATATCATAGTTTGTATCATTTAGAATAATCCCAGCATTGAAAGATGAACTTTTAGATTGAATGATAATTGGAGCAAACTTAGCTCCAGAAGTTTCAACATTAGATTTGCCTATAGCTGTGATACGAAGTTGAAAAATGGCAGAATAAATCTCTCTGTTTTTATTATGATATTTTCATTGTATCTATACGTTAAATATGTATAGTTAAAAAGAATTTTTAGCTGTACGTTGACGCTACAATCATGGACTCTATATTACAGTTACCTATTTTACAAAGATTGCCAAAAACAAGCCAACAGATCCTAACAGATCAGTAAAAAATAAACATAAAATATCTTAACAAATTTGACTCCAAAGCAAGCTGTACATAGATTGGGTATGTTATGAGAAATTTGGAATAGGACTAACTATGAAGTGAACTTCATACCGAGAACTTAAAAAATATTTTATAAAAACATATTTTTCTTAATATTGTTAGTGTTTGTTATTTACAAAAATTTTAAAACTATCATACTCTTAAAGAAACTATAATTTTGTGTTTTTATTAGCTGAGATAAATAATAACAATTTTCTTTTTGCAAGATCTAATCTATTTTTTTAAATTTCTACTGACCTTTCCCTTTTCTTTTTCATCTTCGTTAATCAGAGTCATCATTATTTTTGAGAGGGATGTTATATGTTTAAGTCGGGAATGAGAGACAAGAAAAATGTATAGTGATTTGTGTTACCTTCAATTTTAAGATTGAATATAGAAACTTGGTCTTTAACGAATCATCTTATGCAAACCTTGGAAAGATTTATTGACAAACTTTAAACACTATATAGACCAAAAAAACCTACCATTGTATGAAAATAATACCACATATGTAAAATACCACAACCTAACAAATAAGTAATACCGTCACTTTAAAATAAGAATACCATTATTAAGTAAGAAGAATACTATGCCTAAATAAAAACTACACCAGAATTCTATATATCTAATAACACAACTACATACAAAAAATACTATCATTTATAATAGATAAGTCACATGTTCACTTCAAAATGAGAATACTATAACTAAATGTGAAAATACCATACATAACTTTCATACTTTTTTTGTACAACTTTTGTGTGTAAATAATACTAGCACTCATTATAGATAAGTAACACCTTCACTTTAATATGAGAATCCATATATGAGCATAAAAAATGCAATGTTTCACTACAAATTATATTATGACTCTATTTATCTAATATCACATCTATATACACACACAAAATACTACCACCAATAATAGATAAGTCACATATTTACTTTAACATGAGAATATCATTAATGAGTACAAAGAATGTTATAGTTTAATAAAACTATACTAGGTCTATATACATCCAATACTATGACTATGTATAAAGAATACCACCACTTATAATATATAAGTTACATCTTCACTTTAATAGGAGAACCCCATCATTATGTACGAAGAACACCATACCCCAATAAAAATTATACTAGGATTTTTATACATCCAATATCATGCTTATATACAAAAAATACCATTATCTATAACAAATAAGTTACACTTTCACTTTAATATGAGAATACCATCTCCAAATAAGAAAAACATGCCTCAATAAAAATTACACCAGGCCTCTATACATCCAATACTATTTTTTTGCACAAAAAAATTTCACCACCTATAATGTATAAGTTATGCATATAATTTAATATGAGAAAACTATATATACTTTAATATGAATCACTGAGTATGAAGAATACTACGTCTTAATAAAAACTATACTAAGACTCCATACATTTAATACCATGAATATGTACAAAAAATACCATAATCCATAACAAATAAGTCATACCTTTACCTTAAAATGTGAATACCATCACTTAGTATGAAGAATACTAAGTACAACCTTCATACTTCAAAAAAATCAGTACCTATTATAGATAATTAACACCTTTACTTTAATATAGGAATTCATATTTGAGCATCAAGAATATAATGCATCAATATAAACAATAATAGGACTTCATACATTCAATATTAAAGTTATGTATAAAAGATACCACCACTCATATCAGATAAGTCACACTTTCAATCAAATTTGAGAAAACCATTATTGAGTAGATACAATGCTATAAATCAACACAAACTAGACCAAGATTTCATATATCTAATACTATGTACATATACGTAAAATATCATCACCCATAACAGATAAGTTATACCTCACTTTAATATGATAATATCATCATCGAGTATGAATAATGGCATGCCTCATTTAAAACTATATTAGGACTCCATACATCCAATACGATGCTTATGTACAAAAAATATTATGACTCAGATAAGCCAGAACTTCATTTAAATATGAGAATAGTATTACTGAGTGCAAAGGATGCTATGTATCCATAAAAACTATACTAGGACTCCATACATCCAATACTATGCCTATGTATAAAAAATACCAACATCCATAACAAATAATTCACGCCTTCATTTTAATATGAGAATATCATCTCCAAGTATGAAAAATACTATGGCTTAATAAAAACTATACTAGGACTCTATATATCCAATACAATGCCTATGTATAAAAAATACCACCACCATTCACTTTAATATGAGAATACCATCATCAAGTATGTAGAAAACCATGCCTCAATCAAAACTATATCAAGGCTTTATAAATGCAATACCGTGCCTATAAACGAAAATACCGTTATCGATAATATATAAGTGACACCTTCACTTTAATATGAGAAATACCATAAGAGAACAAAGAATATCAACCTCATTATAGCAAACTCCAGGACTCCATACATCTAATATCATATCTATGTACAAAAAGTACAACTATCCATATAAATAAGTTACACCTTCACCTTAAAATGAGAATATCATCAATTTAGTTTTAAAATACTTTCCTTAATATAAACTATACTATATGTGATTACATTTCCTATGATATTTTTGGAAAATTTTTCAAAGATGCATTAAGACTAAGTAATAACTATAAAAAGTGACTTTTTCATAACCAAGTTAAAATAATATAAATGTTCAATATGAAGGAAAATTGGTACATGTTTGTGCACCACATTGTGTCCATTAAAGGTTACATTTAACACATTTAACAACATTTCAATATCGTCAATCATTTTATTGTTTAAAATTTTAAAGGGATAATGTGAAGTACAAAGATGGGTACACAATCAAGCATTAATTTATGTCCATTACAATATATGTGAATCGTTATTAACTACATGGCTGTGTATTGAATCATTTTCTTGCTATAAATTTTAAAGGAATATATGCTAAGGACATAGATTAACAAACACCTTTACAAAAATTGTGTTTTTAGTTTTATTACAAATAGTTATTTACACACCTGTATGCTCAAACATAGTCTCATTATCTTTTATGACAAAAAATATCAAGGAAACAGGTTATTACACAATTACATATCAAATTGTGTGGAATTAATGTTTGGTTTGACATTGTTAACTACATAACCATTTGTTTAATTAAATTGTTATTAGAGTTATTAAAAGGCACTAGTTTAAAATATATGGATTTCTATGTAGTCATTTACCAAATTGTGTATATTATAGTAATTCACAATTTTAATGGTAATAAAAGTAAGTAAAATAAATAAATTTTCCTTGATAATTTTGCGAAAAAAATCCTTTTGCCAAATACCATGATTTTGTTTTAAAAATACGATTATATAAGGTTAAGAATGTTAGTGCCAAATAGAATCCCAATTTACGAAACACTAATTTTCTCACAATCATTCTTACACATCACGTGTCAGACAATAAATAGTAAGGTTATTAGAGTCTCAGCATACCCTTATTTGAAAAACCAATGTAGACATGGTAAGTAAGCAATATCACTTTAATATGCCTGACTATGTTCATGTCTGTTTGTATATGTATACATTGTTATTATAGTACATACGCTTTCTCATGTGTTTAGAATTATATTGTGCACATTGGTGGGATTATTGAAAATGAATAAGTTAGTGAGGTATGGAGATGGTCACAATATGGTCTAGTCAATTTGGGGTTTCCACGATATTGAATTCATATAGTTATATGTAGCCTGTCCCATTAATAATCTATTAACATATATCATTTTATTGTAATGGATGTCTTGTGTGATAATTTGGCTGAGGTTGACATTAATGTTTTGATTGTTAGAGTGCATAAAAGAAGGATATACCTATAATCAGAGCATCCACTCCTCCACAAGAAGGAAAGAAGAATGATGGTAATTCAAAAAGAAAGGTAATGGGCTACCATTTTAATTAAAAAAATGAAGTGTGTATAAAGATAATTGATATGAAACTTGAAAATATAGTTTGAGAATGAGGTCCTTGCCACCAAGAAAGGTAAGAGAAGTGTGGAAATAAAGAACAAGGCTTGAAATTTGTACTAAAGAAAGTTATATTAATATGGTGTGTTTATTAAGTAATGCTGTTATGAATGATTATGCCTAATGTAACTTGAGTGTTTGTAGAGTTGTCAAATATGGTGCTATTATAAGAAGGTATTTAAATTGATGCAAACCTTTAGTTTAGAATAGATGGACTGGGTCATTGATATGAGTTTAAGGGAACTAGAAGAGATTAAAATGTTTAGTTAAGGAGGGACGTGTGCTACTAGTTGTATATATGGTTTGATCCTAATGAGTTATCAATAAGGGAGGATTAAGTGGATGAAATTAGTGGTGATACTAGAGCATGGATTGTTGGGATTCCAAATGGAACAAAATGGGTACACACAAAAGTCAATGAGGCTAAGGTGATGAGGCTTTAGGAGAAGTATGAAATTGATTATTCATATATTATTTTAAAGTGTAGACTCAATAAAGTGAATGGTGCACAGTTGGAGGAATGTTTTCCATGGAACTTCTTTATATATTTGTTAGATTTTTTTTATGCTTTAAATCCAATTACAGTATTAAAATTACAGTTGCTACATATTGTATTTGATTTTGATGATTGGAAGCAACTTAGTTGGAGACATTTTATCATTAACCATCTTTGCAAGTATGCTCATAGGTTTTACAAAAGTGTAGAGGAAAAATGTGTAGCACCTTCTATAGGTGAATATGTAGCTATATCGATGGTGAGTCATAGGTTGTAGAAAAGTGATTGTTTTTAATTGAAAGGTATAAATTGTTTGTATATTTATTAACTTGATAGGCTACATGCGGACTGATTATTCAAGTAGAAGAAGATGACAAGGATTTCTGGTTGGGATGATGAGAGTATTAATGAGGCATTCAATACTGACAGCGTGTTAGAGGCAGTGTTTGAGAAGTTGAGGGTAATTTCGATATTAAAAAATTTATGGTCCCATTTTAATAAACTAAACGAAAATAATTACAATTATTTAGTGTATAGTAATTTTTGTTAGATATGGAGCTTTGATTATAATAACAATTACCTGATAAAATGTCATGGTGGCTAGAACACTATGAGAAAAGTATGGAAGGTTTTATGGGAGGCAATATATAAAAAGCTAACAAAATTGTTAAGAATGTTAGGGTATTATATGATTGTTTCATATTTGATTTATACATAAATAGTCATTAATGTTTAAGTTAAATAATAAAGAAGAGAAGAAGTCATAAGGCATGAGGTGTTGCCAATGACAAAGATAAGTACTAAAGAATCAATCCTAAGGTATGAAGATTTGCCAATAAAAGACCTATATAAAATTAAAGATATCTCAGAGCATAAGTAGACAATGATGATGATAAAAAAAAAGGATGAGAATGGGAGAAGAGAAGTGGAGACAACTACTAAAGAAAGGAATAAGAGGAAGTTGAAGCAAACGATATGTATTGAACAATGCTCTGATAAATATGGAATTTATTTTTAAAGTACTTGACAATTGTATTGCAATGCATGCAATAAAGGTTTCGGGGCAAAGTGTGAACAATGCTACATGCACAGAGTTGGTAACAAATAAGAAGCAACTCTCATAAAAGAACTCCTATTTTACAAATTTTTAAATTAAGTTCCTAAAAAAAAGTTGGTTCAAAAATCAGCCAATGTTGTTGTTATGGTACAATTTAATGACATTTGAAGTGCATACTATTAACTATTATTTAACGTTATTGGTTGTGTTGGTTGAAATATTATTGTAGGTTTACTGATAGTGAGGTTGTCAATAATGTTTAGTTTAAACTCATATTAAGCGACATCTTTACATGTTTTAATAATCTATGGACCTCCGAAATCCTCAGACATATACTTCTGTCAAGAACAAGAAGGGTAAGAATGCAGCCACGTTGCAACCATCCACCTCTCAGGCACCATCGGAGCCTTAAGAAGATGCAATCGAAGAGGAACCAACAACAGTAGCAGATGTTGATTGGGGTCAGCGAATTCTTGATCAGATAGATACAAATTAGCAACAAATGACATTGCAAATCAATGAGCTCGACAACCACATGCAACAAGTATACAAGGAGAAGTGGTATACAAAAAGGAAGTTCCTAAAGTTCTGCCAAAAAATGAACATTGAAGTCCCATCTCCTACGTCTTCACCACCTCAATCTCCATAAGCCCTCTTTCCCTTCACTATTTATATTGTTTTATTTACTTTGTTAGTTGTGTTATTTGTTTGCTTGGTTGATATTGTGTTCGATGTCTTGATTTCGTTTTGTGGTTGCCTTGTCACATTGAGAACAATGTACTGTCCAAGTATAGGGAGGTGACATTTTCTTTTTCAATTGCATTATTTAAATTTGTTTTATTTACTGTTTACATTGTTTTAGGCATATTAGGTTGTTGTTTGATGTTGATGTTGTTTTGTGTTAAGCAATGGAACCACACTTGAATCATGTTGATTTGCTTTTCCATGAGATTCTGTCACACTAGTTGGAATAAGATTGAATGCATGCTTGAACTTGAATTAGGCTACTTGAGTAGAGAGTGAATCATGTTGAGTAATGAAAAGTAGTTGGTTGCATAAGCTTACTCAAAATGTGACACTTGAGCAATGAGGTAGTGTAGATATGCATAATGAATTTTCATTTGAGCCAACATGAGGATTGAGCCTATATGACTCCATCTATAGTCATCTTATTTCTTTGAGTGTGTGATGCCTCCTTAGGTTGCTACCTTCATAACTTGCTTTGAATCAGTTTGAGACTATTGGATGCATGCTTAATAAAAATGATTAATGCCCTTTTTGTGATAACCTTTGGCTTAAATGACATGCCCTTTTATTACCCCTTGATACCCCTTTGAGCCTTAACCCTTTTATTTCTTGAAAAACACCTCATATTTCAAACCCCGAAACCTCATTAGCCTACCCTTTCACAAGCTTAGTAAAGTATTAAGTGATGCACTAGTTTGGGATTTTTGGTACAAATTTTTTTCATTCCGAGATAAGTTGAGTTATACTTCTACTCTTTGATCACTTTGTATCTAGTTACTATTTTGTTAGTTGTTTCTTCAATTATATAAAAAAATAAAAAAGAAGAAAAGAAAAAAAGGAAAAGAGAAAAAGAAAATAAAAAGGGAATAACGTTTTGGTAGCATCAATAAGTGCAGAGTAGTAGTATATTTACATTTTAATATCTCAAAATATGTTTTGTATCCCTTTGTTCACTTATTACTTTATGTATGCTTATATTAAACCTTTTACCTCTTTTAACCCACCTTAACCTTTACCACGATACAACTCGAGACAAGCCCTTTTGATCTATTTATGCATATAATCATTGTAGAGTAGAATTGGTGCATTAGCAAGCTTATAGTAGTGTAGTTTCCTCTAGATAACTTGAGCGAAACACTAACAATTAAACACGAGAGAAATGAGTGAAACCTTGAGGAAGATTCATTTTTGCGTTTATACTTATCTTTGAATGATGGTGCCATAAATTGAGTTTGCTTATGTATACTAATGAAAAGTAGTCATGATATGTATAATAGTTTGACATTTGAGTTGGCCATGCTTTGATATTTGTGAAAATGAAGTGATGGAATTGATTGGTTTAATTTGATTTTGCTTGAAGACAAGCAATGATTTAAGTGTGGGGAAGATGATAGTTGTGAATTAGTATGTGTTTTCTAAGTATTTGGTATGTATTTCTTACATGATAGGTTAGTATTATTGTGTTTTAGGACTTGTTTTACGTGTTTTTGTTTAGTTTGATTTTCATGGTTGTTCTTTTGTATTTGATATTGGTTTAGGGTAGGAATAGATCATTTTGGTGTAGGAATGTAGGACACCTTTGTGATTGAGCTAGGGACCAAGGGAAGAGAAGAGAAGTGGAGCTGCTGAAAAATAAGAACCCACGATCATAAAAAATGGCATGTTTTTCATGATTGTGGGAAATCTATAGAGAAAGTTTCTGTTAAGTTTTCCCATGATTGTGGGAAGCACAAGTATAATTCCTACGATCGTGGGAACTGGAAGTCAAAGAGACACGTGAGTTTCTTGTATTTTTTTTGGTTTTCCTGACTTTATAAGAAGGAGAATCTCGAGAGCCTGCAAAGGGACATAGAACTTGCTTCCTGGAGCCAAAAGATAGATTGAGAGCCTAAAGATAGGTGGAGATTCTAGGTTTCACTCCCATTTAGGCAAAGAGCACCCCATCATCCATATTTTCTAGATTCGGGCAAAGAAAAGGAGGAGCTGCCCCGTCCAGTCTTATTTTAATTTCTTTCTTTTCTAGCATATTTATTATGGATTATTTGATTGTTGGGATGTTATGGATGTTATGATTGGAACAATTTTTATGGTTTATTGTTTGAACTATTTGTGAATCTTTGGTTATCGATTTAATGATATACATGTTTTTGTTATTTATTGTGTTTAAACCTTGCAATAAATCGGGAGAGTGAGCTTGGTAATCTGTGTTAATTGTACAATGAGAGTTGACGATTAATAGACCTATAAATAACAAGTCATTGATTTATTAGGAAGATATTTCAATAGATCAATACACTGCCTATAGGATAGCTTCATATCTAGTTAAATGCTTAGGAAAGATTTCACATCGAGAGATCCCAAAGTTAATTCTAATTTATTTAACTAGTGGCATTTAGTTACATCTTGAGAGAGGGCAACTAAAATTTTAGGAAATCTTGGGTCAAGCATAAATTGAATCAATTAATTAGAGGGGAGCAAATAGGGATAATGACAAGTCCTAATGTTTAATCTTGATTTTCTCCAAGTCTTAGTTTATGATTTTGGTTTGGGCTGTGTTGTTTCTTGTTACTTTTAATTTGTCTTTATTTTACTTTTTAAAAATTCAATTGAAACGATTTCTTAAACAAAGAATAGCATGAATTAAGTGGTGTTTAAGCACAATTCTCGTGGGATCGATATCTGCTTTCAACAATATGACCCATATACTTGTAGTTTTGAGCATAAGACTAGTAGTGTGTTTTACATTCAACAATTTACTGATAGTGAGGCTGTCAATAATTGTTGAGCTTCATTTTCGAAGCTCAACAATCCAGAGTTATAAAGCGTGAGTGAGTTTCCTTAAAGGGTTATTTCAATGAACCCTCATTAGCCGTCATCTCACAGGGGTGGCATGCCCACACCAGCCAATCACCAACATCTTAATTTTACTTCTTCAAGAAAATTGTAGCTCTATGTCTCTAGTTTATTTTGAAACAAGAACCACCTTATTCGGAGCTTTATAGCTCAAGATATGCCTAAAAACTCAAAGTATGTTCACAACCTAGTTATGCTCTTCCAACCGATCCCTCATTTTGTTTCCATCAATATTTTTCAATTCAACACCAAAAGCTACCAATTTTTATAGAGAGGTATAAATATTCATTAGGAGTCTATTTCTTCAATAATCACCTCATTTGGAGGTCGGATGACGAAGTTATGATCGAAAGAGTCCAACATGTTCATGTCCTTAATCATTTTGTACCCGTCTTGGCGCAATTGCTATAACTTTTGCTAAAAATGTCGGATTGATGTCCTTTTTAGATGGTTTGAAAGAGAAGTTCGAGATATATAACTTTCATGAAGACCTCAAAGTGATATTCTGTCTCTAAAAGGGGTCAAAATTGTAATTTACTGTAGTTGTCCCGTGAATGTCCGTTTAACGGACATTGTCGAATTTAGGAGCCCTTTTTGGCCCATGAAGGTCTGTTTAACAGACATTCATGTCCATTAAATGGACATGGGCGATGCTAGGGGTCATTTTTGAACCAAGAAGGTCCATTAAATGCACATTGGTGAGGCAGGGATCCTTTTTCACTAGAGAAGGTCCGTTTAACGGACATTGGGGTTCCCCAACTCCTCCAATGCCACTCCAATGCTTCCAACATTCTTTCTAACACCATAATTACTCATAATCTCCCCAAATTCAACCCTCCTAGTGTAAAACCACTTGCTATCTATTTCACTACTACATACATCCCATTAACACTTGAATCTCCACTCCAAAAGATTCATCACAAACAATCTTTCCAATCTCCAACATGCTATTCTAACACTAGCAACAATTGGCAATCTC
>JANVCQ010040309.1:0-11350 GCA_025531925.1 Erythroxylum plowmanianum
TTAAGACTAAGAAAAATCAAAACCTAGCTTAGCTTTCTTTCTCTCCTTTCTTTTCTCTCCAACGACACTCTCTCCCTGTTCTCTCTTCTAATTTTCATTTTTTCTTCTTCATTTAGAACCAAGCCAACACCTCTTCTTCCAATCATGCCATTAATGATTGAGAAATGTCCAAAGGAGCTTAGGTTCTTTTAACCTTAAGTGGTCTTCCAAAAATGTCCTTCATGTAATCTTACTACCTTAACATTTTAATTCAATTAACCTATGTCATATAATCTTACTAACATTGACATAATAATAACTCCCAAAAATTAAATCCATCAAAATCTCAAAATTATTTAACTCATGCTTATTCATTAAGAAAAAAAATTCAGGGTCCAACAATTCTCCCCCTCTTAAAAGAATTTCATCCTTGAAATTCTTACCTGACTGATCAAACAAATGGAGGTAATGTTATCTTATGTTTTCCTCAGTCTCCCAAGTGACTTCTTCACTCGAATAATTTCTTTCAAATGGTCCTAGTTAATGGACTTGATCAATCCTTCCATGAATTATTCAGATATCACACTATCATAACTATTTCCTCAATATATTTCAGATTAATCACAAATTTTCTATTTCTTATGTCGATAAGACCAATATTAGATCGATATTTTTTAGCATACATGACATCTTGCACTTAATCTAAGCACACCTTGGTAAGGTGATACTCTCATAAACATTTCATCCTTCGTTTCATAGTTCACGTCTCTATAGTATTAATATAGTTAAGTCTTATGTCTATCTCACTGTATTTGGTGTTGATCCACCAATTTCATTCATTTTTCTTGCATCACTTAACTCCTAATACAGATCAATTTCACTTATCAATAACATCTTTAATCAATTCTAGTTTTTGACCATCTTTAGCCCTATTAATCCAAATAAAGAGGAGGACGACTCTTTTTGTCATCTAACTCTTATAGTATTCCAATGAAATCACCATGATAATGATTATGATGCTTAAAGTCAAATAGAACTATAGATTGATCTTATATTCCTATGGACTCCAACTATAAGCCTTAAGCATATCTCTGACAGTTAAGACTGTCAACAATTCAAACATTCAGTCACTTGATTCTAAATTCTTAGTCGCTAAATGATGTTTTGGCACATTCCTACTATAATGTATATCATGGGTTGTTATTTATGCTTATCTAACAATCTCTTTGCTCGATCATCTTTATCAGTGCATATACTTCTTATTTCCATCCCAAAGTATCATTCTTCCTATTTGAACTCAAATTTTAGATATGTTTTCAATTCCTTAGTAAGATTCACAATTTTTGAATCCTTAATTTGGGCTTGGTTAATCCTTTCATGTGAAACTGATCTTCAATTCTTTAGGAAAATAATACTTTGATTTGCCCAAAAATTAACTCCACATTCTATGCTTCATTTTGCACTAGATTTGATAACATCAATATCTGAATGTGTGCTTCACTACTATTAGGATTTCTGCTTAAAGTATCAGATACAACACTAACTTTACTTGAAAATGCTCTTTTGTACCATTATAATCTTTTAGTAATTCTATCCATTGTCTCAGTCTCATGTTCAATTCTCTCAACTTAATAATTACCTCAACTTTTATGATCTATATATTTATATATATCCAAGATATTCCTATACATATACTATCTCTAAACTTTCAAAGCAATCACTACTGTAGCAGTTCTAAATCATGTATCGAATAATCAACTCATAGGACTTTAGTCGTCTCCATACATGTGAAATCACTTTATTACGTTACATTGGATTTTATCCAAATCTCTTATACAACATCATGGTAAACTATAAAATCTCCAAATCTAGACGATATAATTAATATCAGTGCTATAATTCCTCAAAATTGTTTTTTCTTCCACGATATGTAAGATCAATCTCAATGTTCAAAAATATTCTCTTCACTTTTCAAATACACTCCAAATATCCTCTATGATCATAATCATGAATTGATCCATTTTTCTTGGATCACTTCAATCTTCAATACCATAATACTGTCGGGGCGTTTGTTAACTTAAACAAATTTTTCCAAAGCTCCATATGCCTATGATTAGTTCTCATAATTTCTTAAATAAATAAATCCTCATTTATCACTTTATTTTCAATTTCCCTTTTCACTTCCTTCCTCGAATGATTTTCTCAATTCATTCGATTTCCTTTGATTTCATACTAAATTATTCTACTATCTGCTCATTCATACTAATTTTTCCACACATTTCAATTTATTTTCAATCTTAATTTCCTGTGATGGTAACACATTCATCGGATCTTATTTGTGTCTCTTATATTTAATGTCACCTCAAATTCAAGAATCTAATCACATAGTCAGATACTTTACATCAAAAAAATGCCTATACTCCCAGTAATATATTCTACATCTTATGCTTGAGTCTCCATCAAGATCAAAACTCCAATATCATTTCTGGTTTATCCTTTCATTGATCATTCTTAATATAAACTATCTGATCTGCTTAACCTAATTCCATAAAATTCTTTTTTGAAAGAAGATTTCTTGCTACTATCATCTATATTGTTCATGTAATGTTTATCAATCAACTGTTATCATCATCATATTATCAGCTATCCTTAATACCTCGGGAAGACCAAATTCTATCGTTCTTACAAGGTCATAACATTCCAATTACCAAAACTCAATGAAGTAGTAAACATAATTACTGTGGCATATGCTTAGGTGTGTATCATCAAATGATCCCATTTTGTCCACATATTTATCTCCAACTATTCACAAATTTATATTTTACACAATTGATAATTTGATCTCCATTGATCCTAGACGATATTCTTCTGTTTATCTTCAAATTCATTACTCATTGTGACATCATCAACAATCTCAATCTATCCCCGATTGATCATTATAAGCACTTTCATGTGTTACATTAGTTCCTCTTAGACTTTAAACTATGGGAACTTTGACTAACAAATATCCACTAAGTCATAGATTGCTTCCTATGTCATCTCCACACATATAATACATATGTGCTCAATATTCTTACTTGTTATGATGATCCCATTGTCAGATAGGTACTCACAATAACAATTCATCTTAACCTATTGAACTTGTACATATGCCGCTATCATTCATCTCATCTTCCAATTATCCTTCGTTACATCTTACATATGTATATTTGCAATCAATTCAAAATTATAGAAGTATAATCATCATGAAATTCTAATCTCAATTCCACTAATATATTGTTATGTTGGATCATAACTCTTGTCACATTAATCAAACAACCACTTTGGTTCTAATTTCATCTTCTTAAGATCATAATAATTTCTATTTCCTTTACGTTCTACTTGTACACTTTAATCTCATTACTCCTAGTTGTCTCCCTATTTTCCTCAAACAATCCATGATAATACATTCACATATTTATAACATTCGAGGATATACAACATAGTGCAATATTGATGTCATATTCAATTCCACCAATACAAATGTGTTGACTCATTCTCTGTCATATCTAACCATGTACTATTTCCCATTTTTAATTATCCACAACTTTCATTTTCCCATATCATGAAAGAGTATCATTTTTCTCACTAATTCTATCAGCTCAAACTCTTAACAATTTCTCTTGCATGTAACTGATGCGCATGTGACTCAGACTAGGGAGCAGTCGTTGTTGCATGCTGAGACTGGTCAAAGAAAATGCATGTAACTTGATACATATTTCCAAAATGCCCATGTAAGATTCTAATTCTAGGCTCTGATACCACAACTATTGGGCACCGATTCCAGAATCCAACTCTTGATCTAAAAAATCATAAGACTTGAGCGTGTGTATTATCTTGCAGGGTTGTTTCAATGAACCCTCATTAGCCATCATCCCACATGGGTGGCGTTCCCACACCAGTCAAACATAAAAAACAAACTCATTTCTTTCATTTCTGAACAGATTTTGGGAAACCTCCAACTAGAATTTTAATTTGACTTCTATAGAACATTTGTTCCCCATTGTCTTAAATTTCTAATGACACCAAAATCATTCAATTTGGTTCAAAAATGTAAAATTTATAGCCCAAAGATTTTTGGTCTATTCTTAGACTAAAATAGTACACTATGCTCAAATTCCATCTTAAAATTGGTAGTCTAAAAGACTAAATTAAAATTTTAATCCTTCATATACTTTGTAGGCCTATGTCTGTAGTTTATTTAGAAACAAGAATCATCTCATTTTGAACTCTACAAATCAATTTATCATCAAAATACCAAAGCATGTTCAGTGAAAATATCCAATTCATGCTCTTCCAACTGATACCATTACGTTGATTCGATCAATCTTTTTCGATTCAATACCAAAAGCTATAAATTTTTATGAAGAGATAGATAAATGTGTTAGGAATCCAATTCTTCAAATATTAGGTCATTTGAAGGTAAGACGACAAAGTTATGATCAAAAGAGTGAAACATGTTTAGTCTTGGATGGAGGTCGCACGATCGCGACCTATGCGCGTGCGGCTGCGAAATATCGTCGCAATCATGGCTTCTTCCTTTTTACTTTTCTTCTTCCGCCCTGTATTGGTAAAATCGGTATGAATTTCACTACAAATATCTTAATAAAGTCATTTGTGGACTGTTTTAAAGAAGAATTCTAGATCTACAACGTTTATGAAGAACTTAAAAACAATTACTGCCTCTATAAGGGTCAAAATTTCAAAACAATATAGCTGCCTCGAATGTCCATCTTAAACAGCATCACAAACTTCTAATGATCATATCTCCCAACTCCATTGTCCAAAAATTTCATACTTTATATCAATGGACAACTATAAAGATAAGCTACAACTTTTAAGAAGAGAACTTTGACTAATTCAACCTAGATTAATACAGATTTTCACCTAAAGTCTGAACACAAATGTTTCCCTTATGAAAACTTGAAACTTTCAATGTACAAACTTCGAATGTTATGAACATGACCATTGAACTACCAATATTATTTCATGAAACTATTTAATCTCTACTCATTGTACTCATCACATTTAACTACATCTCATCATTCATAAACTCCTATCTTTCATTTTCATAACTTATAAGCCACAACAATTCATATTCAAAGTTCATCAACTCAATTGGATAACTTTTCCAAGTGCATCTAATTTCAACTCACATCATCCATACATAATCCATATTTCATTAACAACAAAATAGAAGTTTACAAAATTTTAATGGCATTCCAAGCTAGATTACATCATTGGTATCCAAAATTCACAATACAAAAGATACCAAACCCAATAATTCTCGAAATGCATCTAAAGTCTTGCTTTTACAAAATCTAACTTAATACATAGAAACATTGGAAAAAATAGAATAATGCCTCAACTCTTGGTTACTCGATCTCATTTTCTTCACCTGAAGATGGGAAGAAAAGGAGGTGAGCTTAAAAGCTCTTGGGTAACAAGTTTATGACGATTAACAAGCAAAACCATTTAAAAAATATTCATTATCATAGAAAATTCTCATTGAATCATAAAATACCTAGTTCTTAAATTTTCAATCAAAATCACAAATAAAACAAATCATGTATGCATCAATCATATCAATATATCATGAGCGTATAAACACATCATAATGGCTTGGGTGGATCCAAAAATAGAACGTACTACACATTTCCATATAATGGTCCTATGTAGTTGTGAACTTAGGGGAGTCCATCAAGGAGCTCCATGCCACTAGCGGGTAGGCGGGAGAAGCCTTTTGTCAAAATGCACTTAACTTATCTTAGGGGACCATCACAAACCCACATAATCATGCATTTCACATCCTGTAAACATATTGCCCAAAATGGCTCATTTTTGAAACTTAATTTCATAAACATAAAGTGTTTTCAAAATCATTTTTATATCACAATTCATCATCAAAATTCATATAGCAAAACATGTAGCAATTTTGCAAATCATTCGATAACAATAAAAGAAACATTTATGAAGTGATTGAAATCATTTATAATCATTTATTCTCTTGATTTGGAAAACATTAATGGCTCATTACTCAATTATAAACATGAAACGCACCTTGATTTCCTTGCTTAAACTTTGCTAAAAAATGCCTCTACTCTTGCTCCTTTTGCCTCCTTTGATTCTCTTTTATTAAAGACAAAATTCCCATTCAATAGGGATTCAAATTGCAGAACCCATAAGACATATTCACTAAAATTGATCCTAGAGTTCTTAAACCCATATATTTCTTAAGCTTTATGAATTACAACCCTTTTAAAAATCCAAAAGATTAAAATCAAACTTACCTTGAATCTTCACCAAATAGTGAGATTGTTGGCTCTAATGGAAGCTCTAATTCTTCTCTTGCTTTTTCCCTTCTTGAATAACTTCAAAATCGCTCTTTATGGTTAGGAAAAATCAAAACCTAACTTGGCTTTCTTTCTCTCCTTTCTTTTCTCTCCAACGACACTCTCTCCCTCTTCTCTCTTCTAATTTTCATTTTTTCTTCTTCATTTAAAACCAAGCCAACATCTGTTCTTCAAATTATTCCATTAATGATTGAGAAACGTCCAATTTGCCCTTCCTTATAAGCTTTGGTTCTTTTAACCTTAAGTGGTCTTCCAAAAATGCCCTTCGTGCAATCTTACTACCTTAACACTTTAACTCTATTAACCTATATCATATAATGTTACTAACATTGACATAATAATAACTCCCAAAAATTAAATCTATCAAAACCTCAAAATTATTTAACTCATGTTTATTCATCAAGAAAAAAAATTCAGGGTCCAACACCTCCTCTGGAAACCCTTGTATCTCTCCCACACTTCATAGATCGATTCTTCATCGCTTTATTGGAAACTTGTAATTTCCTTAATGATTTTGATAGTATTGTTGAGATGAAAATATTTGTCTAAAAAGGCACGTACTAATTTCTTCCATGTAGTGATGTTGGAGGGGCTAAGAGAGTGATACCATGTAGGCACCACTCTCATAGGGCATATTACCTAATGTAACGACAATATTTGAGAATATACTCTTAGGGGGATGGTAACTTAATACTATCGAAATAACACATTACAAACTTTTCGCGCATCAGACATATCTTCTGCAACTTTTATTTGATTTGAGCCCATTTTAATACAAACATATTCAACTAGAAAAGTCATTACATTTAGAATTCATATGTACATAATATAAAAGTTGCACAATGCAATGCTTAATACAAATTAACCGATGACATATGCAGGTGCTAACTGATCCCGACCCCTAACTCATGCTCATTTGAAGTGGCTTAACTCCAATTGGTCTAATTGGTTAACTCCTCTGAGCCTGAAAAGCTATGTTGTAATTTTTGATGAGTTTTATGAACTTAATGAGTCAACCGTCATTGATCATCTAACTCAAGTCAAATACACAAATGTCACACATCCAAACAATTTCACAAACATTTTCCATCTCAATAAGACATAATGAATGTCGCACATTTCACATACATTCTTTTAGAACATGAATAATCTAAACAATCACATTATCATGGCACATCACTTTATCGTCACAATTTCAGAGAAGATTTCAAAATTGTATATATACAAATGCAAATGCATATGAGACTCCAGATTTGTTATTACTTGTTGTGACCAAGTGCCTTTCAGATACAGATACAGATATTGGCCCATTGGGCTCAATTAGAAATAGAAATCATGGAGCAAAGCTCAACGTATAGAATTTTGAGCTTAAAGCTCTTTTAGACTGGCTACTCTGATCATAATGCCTTTATCTGAACATGCATTTTATGAAATGCATCAAATAACATAATATGCCATGTATAGACATTCGTTTTTAATGTATAGATAGAATTTCATATTCATCGGATCTATGCCTGGCATTCAACTTTCGTTGAGTATACAAATATCACTCAAAATTTAGATGCAAACAGAACACTTGCAATACATTCCCTAATATCAAACTCCTTGGACCATCAAAGTCTAGAATTGATAAACAAATCACAAATAGTTAAATAATTGTAAGTTAAATAGAACAACTCAATCCTAGGAAGATCATCTAGGTTAACTCCCAGTACGCTAATTTAAGCTATTGCTTGGATGGTCAGGCAATATCTGACCGGCGTCCGACTTGAGCTTCTAAAATCAGCTAATTCGCACATAATTCGCACTACAAAGTCGATCAATCAAATACATACTAATTTTAGCACATATATTCATATGTTATGTTCTATGCATGCTCAATGACTATCTCGGATATGTATCCTTAATTATAATTCATAATCATTCACATATTGTCACTTGGATATGTCTTGTTTGCATTTAGATTAATACCTTAAGTAGACTTGATCGTGCTCCATTCATTAACTATACATTTACTAACTCTTTCCTAGCATTACAAATATTTCACATAATTCAAAATTTTTGTTCATTCATTCTTCATGCATTATTAACATCCTTTGGAATACATTTGCATTCATATCAATATCTTCACTCCTTTAACACTTTTTCATTCCAAACTTAGATGCATTATTATCCAACATTCTTTTCCTTGAAGTATAACATCAATTATCAATCAAAACTTATCATACATTTAACCAACTTTTCCAACATCAAATTATGTTCTTTTTTTAAAACCTTAATCAAGTCCAAATGCATAATAATTAAATACCTTAATCCTTAATTGGTTCAAGAATCACACAAAAGAACATTTTCTTAATTTCCATACAATTTCCACAATCGTATATGGCTTCCCACAATTGTGGGATGGGTTATCCGAAAGTTTCCATCCAATTCCTTCATTAGTTTTCTAGATTTTCACAAGATAAGTTGCTGGTTAGTTTTGTATGGCCATTATAACATAGAAAATGGGGCATTTAGGCAATAAATTCTTTTTAAAAAACGTTCCTATATGTCTTAAGTTTCTAAAGACACCAAGTTTATACAATGTGGTTCAGTGTTCTGCAAGTTATACTCAAAATACTACTTATTGTTTCTTAAACAGCCACTACACCTAGTACTTAACTTCAAGTCAAAATTTGAAAGTCTTAAAGATAGATTTTGAATTTGATGTCTTCATGAAATATGTATCCATATGTCTCAAATTTAATAAAAATTAAAAATTATCCCATTTGGATATCTATAGATCAATTCTTGGTTAAAATACCAAATCTTTAACATCATATGTAATTCATCCTAATTCATGATCATCAATTCTCTATCATAACATGCTATAAACACTAATCATTTACTTACATATTTAACTCCAATTCCAGCTCAAAAGATCAAGCCATTCCAGTACTCCAAGTAAGCAGAAATATCACACATTCAAGGTGGTATTAGATGACTTTCAACTATGATAAAACAACAACAATCAGCTGATTCTTTAGCTATTTTGCGAAGGGTAAAACATGGACTTTTGTATAGCAATTGGATAGAAGCATGAACGTACATAGGGAGATGAAAGAGGTGAGGGTTTCGGTGGTGGGTGAGAAGAAAGAAGAAGAGAAATGAGCTAAACAAAACTTACTCCTGCAAAAACTCACCAATTAAGGTGTCAGGTGTTATGTAATTGAATAGCCATGTCTTATGGCATGCTCAACACTTATCAAGCATAGGTGCCACCAAATTTCTCCAACTAACTAGGTCACTTGTCCCTTAATCAACTATGCCATTTTTCATCAACTTACCAACCCATTTGTCACGTAATGATCGATCCATTTGTCAATTAATTACTAGTCCAGTGTCACCACTTTAACTATGCCAAATGTCACTCAATTTAAGGCTTATTCACCATAATTTTCATGTAACAATTTATCCTACCACTTAACATTTGTCCTTGTCCAAATGTACATTTTATTTCATCAATCTCCTAATTAAACACAATTAATTCCAATTCACTAATTGAAATCCAATCATACCAAAATTCAAGACATACCAAATCACAATTCACATCATTTTCACATAACATTTTTCATACCCCAAAACATGTCAGTGGAGTTCCATTTGTCTAGTTCAGAATTCATATGTGTGTGTTCATATCAGGCCTTTGAATATAATTATAATAATCATGTCACAATTGTACCAATTTTGCTCTATATGCTGACACTCATATAACTAATTAGTCTAACTCTTTAAATATCTCAATCATTTGAGAAATAGGATGCTACAATTCTCCCCCTCTTTAAGATATTTTGTCCTCGAAATACTTAACTAACTAATTCAATAGATGGTGTAATGTTGTCTCATGTTTTTCTCAAACTCCTAATTAACTTCTTTTCTTAAATGATTTTCGTCAATCATTCGATTTGCTCATATTTCTTATTGACCTATCATGATGTTAACCATTTTTACTAGTTTATCCACACATTTCACATCATTTACAATCTCAACTTCTTGAGTTGGTAACACATTCATCACATCTAACTTATATCTTCTGAACGTATTAGTATATAATATAGTGTGGATATAAGTTCTTCTCACAATAGCAATAATGTTATCCCAAATTCAAGAACCCAATATTGTAGTTGGATACTTTACAACATATAAAACATATGCACTCACTATAATATGTTCATTTTTCTCATGCTTGAGTTTCATATCTATCTGACTCTAGTATTCATTTTTGATTCATACCATATTCATTCATTCTTAGCAGTTGAACTTTCGGTCTACTTGATACAATTCAGTGAAAGTCTTCATCGAAAGAAGATTTCTCTCTGCAATCATCTATACTGTTCGCTTAATCCTTATTAATCAACTATTTCCATCTTTGATTTTCATCAATATTAGCATAACAAGATCAATTATTATCATATCTCATATGACCAGGATGTTCTATATATTAAAACTCAATGAAGTAGTAGGCAAGTTCATTTACTTTTATACTTTAGTACATATCATCAAGATTATTACATCTTATCTAGAGATTTATTTTTAAGAAATCACCAATTATCCTAAGCTATTGATACTTTGATCTCAGTTGATTCTGGATAACATTTTATGTTGGACCCCGATTTTTAAGTGACATTAGAATTATGAAATTAAATGAAAAAAAATGTTTTTATGCTACAAAAAAATTGATGAGAAAAGAAATGATTAGTGAAAGTGTGATAATTTGGAGAAATTTAGAAAAGTTGACTTTGATATAGAAAGTTTGACTTGAGAGTTGACTTTTTGATGTAGGCAGAATTTGAGAAAATGATCTACATGAAACTTGTAGATTTTGTTGAAATCTTTTTCTCTCCATAAAGTTTGATATTTTTTGATATCGGGAGTAAAAGTTATGATCAGTCAAAGTTAAGGTTATTTGACTTTGCTTTTGTAAATGTTCTTAAGTGTAG
>JANVCQ010040416.1:0-11341 GCA_025531925.1 Erythroxylum plowmanianum
AACATGTTGCTTCAATTAATTTAATTTAAAATGCTATATATTTCTTTAAAATACCAAAATCTGAAATTAATACCAAACTTTACATAAGCTGTATGAAAACTTCATAGCTTTAATTTCTTGATGCTATGATATTGACAATCCTGTCAGCTTAAATCAAGAATTGGGTCAAAATTTTACAAATCAAACCAGAAATTATAAATTTTAGACCCAAAATTTATTCCTCATAATAATAAACTCAAACATGAAGACTTTGGTTATTAGATAAAAGAAAGATCACTAAAAGCTTTCTGGAAACAAGTAATGGATAAAACACTCTTTATCCGATGGCCAAAAATTGGATTCTTTATCCAGTGGGTAAAACTTCATCTTCCTTATCCGATTTACGAAACAGAAACCACTTTATTGGTCATTGAATAAAGACAGTTGAAAGCAACCTTTTGCAAGTCCAATCCAACGTTAAAACAAAACAACCATAAACGTCTTCAAAAGCTTGGAGTTATCACCGAATATTCGAAAAACAAAATCTGAAAAACCACCGAAACATATTCATATATTCCAAACGAAAAATGTTCGTTTAAACCCAAGAACACCGAAATATATATGAAGAATAAGATCTGAAACTGAAGACTACCGAAACATAATCATATATTCTCAATGACCTAATAATGAAAACGCTCTTATACCACTTGTAGGGGTTTTAATCCCTTTAAAACCCAAGATCGATTCATATCAAATCATCAAGAACAAAACAAAACAAAAGCATAACTGAATTCATTATAAAATCTGCACTGAAGTTTTGCGGTTTTGTCTTCCAAATTAGAATGTAACCCTTTTCCAGAGTTTTCTGTAACTCTGATTTTCTCTTCGATAATGGGATTTCAGACAAGAGAGGAGGCTAGGTTTAATTTGGGGACCATAACCCTTTATATATTAGGGTAAAACCCTAATTTAATTTCTAGTTTGGCCCATCATAAAACTAGAAATAGAAGCCCGGTCTCTACACATATAGAGCCCATACTTAAAATAGATGCATGAAGCCCAAATACCATAAACATATTAGACCACTTTAATTAATTGGGCTAAACTTTATATGATAGCCTTTATATACAATTAAACACATATAAGCCCACATGTTTGATTAAAAAATCCTTACACAACTTGCACTCGATCCCCTGACCTCCGTTCATGTCAGCAAACCACCTTCCAGAGGCAATCATTTATTTTCTGGTGATATGGAAAGAAGAGATTCATCAGAATTCTTGATGTGTTATTCCAAAATAATAAGCTTGGGATCGAGAAACTAAAAGGGTAATAGTTGGGATCGAGAAACTAAAAGGGTAATAGTAAAAAATCGTCGAACCTATTGATTTCTTGCAATGAAGAACTGCTTCATATATCGAGCTTTCGAACGCCATGTCAGACCAACTATCTGGTGAATGATAAGGCGGTGAATTACTCCAGCTCTTAACTTCCCATGATCTCCTATCGATATCACCAACTTTTACGCATTTCCTCGATCCTCTATATCCAAGACACAAAGGTCTCAGATTCCTGAAACACTTTTGCAGGATCCGCCCTAATCGCCTTTTCCATCTTCCGTGAACTTTACCTCGAATAACAACAACTGGCACGACAGGTTTGTGAGAAAACGATGAGGGTGGCTTGCTGACAGGAACTAAATTTATGGGGCTGGAGGGTTCTGTATTTGATTGGTGTGCAAGAGTTGGTCTGATGAGGCCCCCTGAGAAAATCTGGTCCGCATGAACAAGAATAGTAGAGGATTTAGTGAAGGGAACATCAAATGTGAAGTTATGGGTGTCTCCTAAAGATCTTTCGAATCTCAGCAACTTCTGAGCTAATTCACTGGAGCTGGCAATGATAGAATTTTACCATTAATTTTGTGGACTAGCATAATAAACATAATTTTGTACAAACCCTAATTAATTATATGTCAAGATAATTGGGCTTGGTAATTATCTCTCAAACGTGTCATTGGACTTGTGTTCATGGGCTTGCTATGATAGGTAGGCTTGACTCATATTTTGCAGTGCACAGAAGACCCTATTGCTAGCCAACCTTAAATACAGTTGTCCCATTGAGAACTGGATGTGTTTCTAAACAGGGTTTGGAATAGCAGTAGTCAATCATATGCGTCTTTATCACTCTGCTTCACAGAAAATAACAATGAATTCAATTGTTCCTCAATTTGTAGGTATTTATTCATATAATTATTGAATCTAGCATGTTGTAATCCTAGGATTAATCTAATTGTATTGATTAATTATGTAATTAATCTGTAATTTTGTGTTTAATTATTCTTCAATTGGTATCTGAGCCAATTAACCCTACTTGTGACTACTAATGTTGGGTAATTTTCAATATTAGATTTTTAGTTTTTTGTTAATTGGTTAATTTTGAAATCTATTTTTTTAATTTCTATGAAATCGATTTTGTTGTTGTTGGTTTGTCTTGGTTTGGTGTTGAATTTTATGTTTGTTCTTTAAAACCCCAGAACCCGAAAACAAACTATGAAAACCATTCTTTTTTTTGAAAAATTGTTTCTTTCAAAATTTTCCGAACCTATTCAGTAACCTTTTTTATGAAATTAATTGAGGGTTTTGATAGATCGTAAAATTCTGAATCTAATGACACCAATTTTGTTGAAAACGGATCAAAATTAAAGGAGTTATGGAAGGTTTTCTAAAACGGGTCGTGAATCGAGTCGAACGACCCGAATATTAGTTATCCAGGTGGAGAAGATGACACCCAACCCGCTAGTATTTCCCCACGCGTAGTGGTGGCATGTGTAGCCTTCTCCCATGTCCGTTTTTTCCCAAATTTTGTGTGTTTGCTCCATTTGCCTAATTCTAATTTATGATATTTTTTTACAATTTTTGAATAATAGAATTTTTATTTTTATTTTTCACAAATTTAAAATTAATAAAAATATAATGTACTCACCGAATTTTCTCTTGAAATTTTTGTGCTTGTTTCTAGTATTATTTGGTTTTGTGGGGTCTTATGTACTATCAATGTTATGAAGTTATGCTCCAAAATTAATTTTGGATGTAGTTTATGCATATAATGTTATATTATATGATTACTATGGTTAATTTTATAATTGTGGTGCTAGCTAGAACCTATGGGTCAATCTTGAGATATGTTATTAGGCTATTGTCATTCACTTTGTGTAATTGTGAGCTCGCTTATTGTGAGACTAATTATTATAAAATGCTATTGTGATGTTGTTATTGGGCATACATTAGATACTATATTAATGATGCACTTACCTTATTGGTTTGTCTTTATCAATGTGGTTTTTAATGTTTTGTTTAATTCATTGAATTGTCTTTAAGTTTTCAATATCCTATCGATATTAGCTTTAGGGCATAATTTAATGTTCTGGGTGATTTGTGTTCTAATTCGGGACCCTTAGGCAGGATTGCAATTGCATGAGAACCTAGTTATGTTGTTTGCCCAATTTTGCTAGTTCTTATTGTATCAATTTTCAGCTTTGAATTCTTTGATTAAGCTGAATGGGACCAATTATGAGGACTGACTTGAATCCTTGAATCTTTTTTTGGCAGTTTCTAATGTTGATGTTGCTCTCCTTAAGGATGAGCCTGCACAACCTATTGCTGAGGCTTCCGCTGCAAATAGAGCTAAATATGATAAGTGGTTTCATTCTAACAAGGTCTGTTTGATAACCATCAAGTACACAATGGAGAAGATTATTAAAGAGAGCATCACAAAAACAGATAATGCCAAAAATTATGGTGAAAATTTTCAGAAGTTTGATAAGACTGAAAAGTCTAATTACTTGTCTTTACTATTTAAGACTAAGTATGGTGGTGTGGGTGGTGTTCGTGAGTATGTTATAAAGCTAGTGAACTAGTATAACAAGTTGAAGGTCATGAAAATTGTGCTGGGAAAGGACCATCTGATCTGGTAGGTGTTTGAATATCTTACATCTGAGTTTGATATTCTTAGGACTACTTACCATGCTCATAAAGATGAATGGAGCATTGATGAGTTGATTTCTATTATTATTCAAGAGGAGCATACTATGAAGAAAGGAAAGTCCCATAGTATTCATCACACTTCTCACAAGAGTGGTGACAAGAAGAAATTTTATAGAAACAAATAGAGTAAGCCTCAATTTAAGAAGAAGGGAAATAATAAACCTGCATTACCTTCTAGACCTGGTGAGAGTTTTGGTGCTAAGCCCAAGCCTATTTTTAATGGAAGTTGTAACTTTTTTCTTGAACATGGGTATAGGCAGCGTGACTATGTGAAGTTTAAGAACTGGTTGGCAAAGAAGAAAAGTATACCTCAAATCTTTGTCTATTTTGAATCAAATATGGTTGATGTTCCTCCTAATTCATGGTGGTTAGATACTGGTACAACTATTCATGTAATGAACTCAATGCAGGAGCTCAGAAGCAGGTGGAAACCAAATAAAGGGAGTTGACAGTGTAACTAGGAGATAGATTTAATGTTAATGTTGAGCACATAAGAGTAGTTTCCTTGAAGTTGAGTAGTGGACATGATTTGCTTTTGAAAGACACTGTTTATGTGTCTTTTATGAGAAGGAATTTGATTTCAATTTCTGTTTTACACAGTTGTGGATATATTTTCCATATAATCAATAATGGTGTTATTTTGTACTATGATTCTATTGTTGTTGGTTCTACAATTATGTGTGATAGATTGTTTATGCTGATTGCTAATTGATGTTAATGTTGTTATTGGAAAGAAACGTAGGAGAGTTGCTGAAAAATCTTCTATATTGTGGCATAAATGATTAGGACATATCTTTAAGGAAAGAATAGAGAGGTTGATTAAGGAAACTATTTTGCATGATCTGGACTTCTCTGATTTTGATACTTGTGTTGATTGCATAAAAGGGAAGATTACAGTTAAAGTAAGAAAGGAGAAAATGACTAAGAAGGAGGAACTATTACAGATAATTCATACAGACATCTGTGGGCCCATTACTCCTATTTCCATAGGAGGTTATAGGTACTTCATCACCTTTATTAATGATTTTTCTTGGTATGGTTGGATTGAATTGTTGCATGAGAAATCTGAATCCTTGGATGCTTTTAAGTCACTGAAAAATGTTATTGAATTGCAACTTGGGAAGCAGATCAAATGTGTAAGATTTGATAAAGGTGGCGAGTATTATGGTCGGTATGATGAAACTAGAAGAAATCCTGGGCTTTTAGCTAGATAATTGCAGGATTGTGGAATTGAGGCGCAATATACCATGCATGGCACTCCTCAACAAAATGGGATTGTAGAGAGACGAAATCATACTCTCGTAGAGATGGTTAGGTGCATGCTTAGTCACTCCACCTTACTAGAGTTCTTGTGGGGAGACGCCTTAAGAACTACTGTTTATGTTCTCAATCATATGCCTAGTAAATCTGTACCAAAGACTACTTTTGAGCTTATATCAGGAAAGAAACCTAGTTTGAAGCATTTATGTGTTTGGAGCTGTAAGGCTGAGGTGAGGACTTATAATCCTCAACTAAAGAAGCTTGATCCTAGAACTATTTCAGGTTACTTTATTAGTTATTGTACTTGCTTAAGAGGATTAAGATTTTACTGTCCTAATCACACTACTAGAGTTATCGAATCAGATCGGGCTGTTTATTTTGAAGGGGACATAGAACATAATGACAAGCATGAGTCTCATGTTGTTGGTTTCAAAGAAGATCGTGTTGTTATTCCTACACTTGTTGTTTTTTATCCTGAGGCAATTCAATCTCCTTTGATTCATGGTGATATTGTTGAATTAAGAAATGATGATGAAATTCCTCAACAGGTTGGCATTGACACTCAAGTCCCAGATGTGATTGTAGTTTCACCTAGGAGATCTAAAAGGATTCTTAAATCCACTGAGTCTTGTAAATTCTACTATTACATTTATTGGAGGAGCATGAATTCAATTTAGTTGAAGACTCAAATCCAATTTCTTTTCAAGATGCCATTTTTGGTCTTCATAGTTCACAATGGTTGGCAGTTATGGAAGATGAGATGGCTTCTATGAGTATGAATGGCGTTTGGGATTTAGTGGAATTACCCAGTGGTTGTAAGATTGTGGGGTATAAATGGGTCTTTAAGACTAAACGTGATGATAAAGGTGAGATAGAAAGGTACAAAGCCAGACTTGTCGCAAAGGGGTATAGCCAAAGGGAAGGTATAGACTATAAAGAGACTTTTTCCCCGGTCTCTACTAAAGATTCATTACGTATTATGATGGCTTTGGTTACTCATTTTGATTTAGAGCTCCATCAAATAGATGTGAAAATTGTTTTCCTAAATGGTGATTTGTGTGAAGATGTGTTCATGAATCATCCTACTGGTTTTGTTGAGAAAGGTAAGGAACATATGGTATGCAAATTGAGAAAATCAATTTATGGGCTGAAACAAACCTCCAGACAATGGTACTTGAAGTTTGACCAAATTGTTTGCTCCCTTGGCTTCAAGAAAAATATTGTTGATCAATGCATTTACTTGAATAATAGTGGGAGAAATTTTATTATTCTTGTCTTATATGTTGATGACATTCTTTTGGCCAGCAATGATATAGGTTTTCTTTATAAGACTAAACAAATATTGACAGCTTATTTTGATATGAAAGATCTCAATAAGGCTTCTTTTGTTCTGGGCATTGAAATTCATCGTGATAGATCTCGTAGTGCTCTTGGTTTGTCTCAGAAAAAGTATATTGAAAGGATCTTGAATAGATTCAACATAAAAACTTGTAATCCTTGCAGTGCATCCATTCAAAAGGGTGACAAGCTCTCGAATAGCCATTGTCCTCAAAATGATAAAGATAAGTCAGAGATGGAAAAGGTCCCATATGCTTCTGCTACTGGCAGTCTTATGTATGCTCAAGTTCATACACATTCTGATATTGCTTTTATTGTTGGTGTACTTGGGAGATACTTTATCAACCCTGGTGTGGGACATTGGCAAGATGTGAAACGAGTTATGAGGCATCTACAAGGTATTAAAGATTACATGCTCACTTACAAGATATCTGATCACTTTGAGGTGATAGGTTATTCTAATTCTGATTATGGTGGCTGCCTTGATGATTACAAATCCACATCAGGATATATCTTTATGCTTGTTGAAGGAGCTGTATTTTGGAAAAGTGTTAAACAAACACTTACAGCAACTTCAACTATAGAGGCAGAGTATGTGGCTTGTTACGAAACTACTCGACAGGCAATATGGTTTAGGAATTTCATTTCTAAGCTTCATCTTGTGGACAGTATTTTTGGATCTCTAACTATTTACTGTGATAACTCTGCTGTAGTAGGCTTCTCTCAAATATGCAAGAATTCCAAGCATTCGAAGCATTTTGATATAAAGTATATGTTTGTTAAAGCGAAGGTTAAGGAGTTTCAGACTCGTATAGAGCATATACCCACCGATCTTATGGTGGCAGATCCTCTAACCAAAGGCTTGATGTTGAGGCTTTTGTGAATCATGTAACCCGTATGGGTCTATTTAGATATTTTAATGTTTTGGATTAGTGGGAATCTGTCTTTTATGTTAATTTTGATAGCAACATTGTATTTGATTATTTTGTTGTTCAATCTAGAGACTTTTGCTTATAATTGTTGCTATTATTGTTATTGTCATATACTTTATTAATATAATGCACAGATACATTTAAATGTTTGTATATATATGGCTTTTTGTTGGAGATATTTTGTACTCAGTCTCATTTTGTTGTTCTGAGATATTTTGTTAAATCCCAATTGGCATCTTGAGGGATGCTTGGGCCACTTTGTTTGGAATTGCACAAACGGATCACCATTTTTTGTGCATTTCCTTATGACACATTCTGTTTTGGTCATCGAGGTATGGGTATCTTGTATATATGCTATCAGTACTCCTATTGGGTCTGATTTTCATACTGTTGAGGTACTTGTAACCTCATTTTGGACTTATGATTGATAGATTGTTAGCTCTCCTTTGACATCATATTGTAGCCACATATTGTTATATTAATCTAGGGATTTGTTTCTGTTGTTCATTGATGTTGGTTATGTTGTCCAAGTGGGAGAATGATAGAATTTTATCATTAATTTTGTGGACTAGCATAATAAACATAATTTTGTACAAAGCCCAATTAATTATATGTCCAGATAATTGGGCTTGGTAATTATCTTTCAAACGTGACATTGGACCTGTATTCATGGACTTGCTATGATGGGTAAGCTTGACCCATATTTTGCAGTGCACAAGAGGCCTACTGCTAGCCAACCTTAATACAGTCGCCCCATTAAGAATTGGATGTATTTCTAATCAGGGTTTGAAATAACAGTAGTCAATTCTCTGCATCTTTGTCACTCCGCTTCACAGAAAATCACAATGGATTCAATTATTCCTCCATTTTTAGGTATTTATTTATATAATTATTGAATATAGCATGTTACAATCCTATGATTAATCTAATTGTATTGATTAATTCAAAAATTAATATGTAATTTCATGTTTAATTATTCTTTAGGCAAGAGATGTTCCTGATGACTCCTCCACGGCCTGTAGTGAAGTGTTTGTTCCTGTTAACCAACTGTTTGAGAAACTTTCAATAGCCAGAGGGTGTGATGAGGGCTCCATTGAAGGTAACTTATAGGACGATTGGTGTAAAGGATTATTATATATATAGATATATACTACATGGATGGTCAGGATTATTGATTTTTGGAGTCCTGAAAGAGTGAAGACTGACCACTAGTGCAATAACATGTGTATTTGTAAATCCTATTCATAAAAGCCAAGCAAGAGGCATTTGGAACAAGAAATATAATGGACCAGATTGGCATTACTTGTCATTTTGCTCTACTCGATTTTATTTATATTTCATATATATTTTATTTAATTAATTTGACTTGTAAAGTAAGACCGACGATGAATGATTTATGTTTTTAGAAGAAGAGTCAAGCCTACGTTGATTCACTAGGTCTTGGCTTTTCGCTGGAGACAAAAGCCATTTTAGGAAAGAAAAAATCTTTTAACTGTAATTGTAGCTAAAATGACCCTTTTTTTTAACTTGATTGATTTTCTAAATCCAAATATAATAATTAAAATTTAATTTGTTAATTTTAAAATAGACATTAGACAATTTTTCTCTACAGAAAACAAGGACATTTGGCTATGAAAAAAATCATTACTAATGACCCAAAACATCGTCAAATCCCCTAGCTAAAAATTGTAAACGACATTTTTTGTTAATCATTGCTAATAGTTTTTGCCTACGCTATATTTTCGTAGTAAAAAACTATTAGCGATATTTTAAGAAATCATCACCAATATTTTTTAGCTACGCATTATTTTTGTAAATAAAAATTACAAAAATTTTAGCTACATTTTTTGTTTTAAGAAATCATTACCAATACCTTTTGGCTAGGCATTATTTTTGTAGCTAAAAATTATTTGCTACTTTTTTAAAAATATAGTCAAATGTTTTTAGCCAAATGTTTTGAAAATGTACCTAAAAACTTTTGGCTATGATCCCAAAAACATCAGTAAAAGTTTTTGACTGCGTTTTCAGAAACATAGATAAATGGGTAAAAGTTAAAACGTAGTCAAATGTTTTTATAGCTATGTTTATCGTACAATATTTTCATAAAAAACAATAGCAAAAATTTTAATAAAAAGTGACTAATAAAGTTTAAGAAAAGTTTAATATTTGAAGGATTGAAATAGAAACTAATTTAAGTATAAAGAATAAAAATTTTATTCTCCTCAATATTTTTAAATGAAAGAACGTCATTATATTTAATTTTAAAAATTAAAAATATATATTTAATTACGTATTATATGAGCTTGATAAGACTATGGGTTGTTCAAGTTTGATCAAGCTCGGAATTGTGAATCGAGCCTAAAATCTAGAGTCAAATATAGATGTTTAAATCCAAACCCGAGTCCGACCCTGCCTATTAAGATATATATAAAATAAGAGGTTTGAGTCTCTCAAAATTTCTTAAGAGATTCTACAAGAATTTAATATGTTCTTCCAAGGAACATTATGGTCACTAGAGAACTGTTTATGACATAAATCTAAAACCACGTAACTCAGGAAGAGATTCTTATAAGAAGTTTTGAGTTTCAAAGACAGATAAATGCGTCCAAAGATAATGGAACTCTTGTAGGAGTTGCGGTAGATGCTCATATCGTTGACTTGTCTTTTCCGCAGAAATTTGTTTATATGCTAATCAATCCCTGTCAATATTTCTTAATCCTTTAAATAAAAAAAAGCATCGAGTGTAAATAATAATTCATAAAATATATATTTTAAATAATTTATTTAATAAATAATCTATTTAAAATTAAGTGATAAACTTAATGTAATTAAGTATCATTAAGGTATTTCTATTCTTTAAATTTAAATTTACGGATCATCAAAAGGATTCATCTTAACTCAATTCAAGCTCAACATATTAACTCTAAATTAATCGAGTTTTAAAGTAATTTTGAATTTAAGAGGTTTGGTCCAGATCGACTAAACTTAATTTAAATAATTTGTAAATTACTATTTTAAATAAATCATTTAACAACTCATCAATGTCAAGCAATAATTTAATTGTCATTACCCACTATTCTTTAATTTTAGGAATCGTAAAAAGGATTCGGCCTAACTTAAGCTCAACAAAATAATCTTAAATTAGTCGAGCTTTTAACCAATTTTAAATTTAGGAGGTCTGGCTCAATTTCATCTAACTCAACCCAAATGATTCAAATCAATATAAAGAAAACAAGTTTATTTTAATTTCAACCTAATCAGATATTAGACTATTTCATTCAAATTGGATTAACTATTGATGGAATCAATAATATTCGCAGCGAAATCAACCCAAGAATCAGAAATATAAATATAGGCAAACTAATTTCATAAGATTGAGACAAGACAAACCTATAGAAGAAACTTCTTTCCGCAAATCTTTTTACTCTTACAGCCTTCTGTCGTGTAACCTTAATCGTTTCTGTAACCCTTGTTTCTGGGTGGGCAGAAAAAATAGAACTTGTGCTTTCAGAGAATTTTTGAGAGAGTTTATGTTTTCTCTCTTTTTGTTTTCCAATAGATACCTCTTCGATAGGAAGAAAGGCATATATATATATATAACTCTCTCCTTTCCGCATAAGAAGTAATCGCTAAGATTACACTGTTTATTACTCATGCGGTTTGTAATTCAAATCAACAGATTTCTTTATTTAATTTAAAATAATCTGTTGCATATTTAAATTACAAATAACACACGTGTGGTCCAAACAATTAAGGCACGACAGGGACCGCAGGAAAAAATTAATAAGA
>JANVCQ010040445.1:0-29606 GCA_025531925.1 Erythroxylum plowmanianum
ATTCTATGGTCGGTTTTGGGTCCGCGATGCTTGTGTGGGTCCGAATGTTGGGCCTCGGAGACGGGGTCCAACAATCTAGGTTTAGATAGTCTAGGGCTTAGCTACCTCAGGCCTTGAGAATTTACTAAATCATTATAAAAGTTCTAGAATTCTATATAAAAAGGCCATTTTATGCCCACCTATAAGATCCTTGTATCTCTCTCAAGTTTCATACAGACTATCATTGTCAAAATAATTAGAGTGAAGAGATATCATTCCTTAACTTTATTGTCTTAAATGGTAGAAAGTGTTTGCAAGGAATTAATTCATAAGAATCTCCTAAGTTATGATTGATGTGGTAGGTAATGCTTTCAACTATTGCTTTGCCCGAATCTTTTAGTGTGAATGGAAATAACCCCAACCTAATGGCATCTTTAGTTTCCCATTGATCTTGAACATATAATAAATCTATAAAAAAATTGTACATTATATTATAGCATTTGGATTTTATTGGGCTTGATCTCACAATACTTAACATTAATCTCCATTATCAATGCTTGATTATGTCCCTTTAAGGACAATTTGGCAATGTAATTGTTCTACATTTTCCCCAAATTTATAGATTATATTTTTAATGAATTTCTAAGTTCTTACTTACTTTGTTCCTTTTAATTTCAACAAAGTGATTTCTCACGTTTTGAATCTTCTTATAGGAAAATAGATTGTCAACTTCTTATCATACACCCCAATTACCCCTAAAATCAAAGTAAAAAATAAAGGAAAATAAAATCAAACTTTTTAAAAAATAAATAAACAAAAGAAAATCAATAGAAAAATATAAAATAGCTATAAATTTTTCTAAAACTAGTTGGTTTCATAACAACAATGTCAAATTTTTAGTCAGTGTGATGTGAATAAGAATGAACACTTTGAAAGTTTTTCCTATTATAAAGGTATCACTCATTAATTAGGCAAGTGCGCCTATCACTATTAAGCAATATAAGAGTAAGTAGGAGTCAAACCCTACATATTAGAAAACCTAATGTTGTTAACTAACCTTAAGATAGATAACAAAAAGATGATTTTTATGGATTTTAATAATAAAATGTAAAATAAATTAAAAGACCAAAAGTATGATTTTTACCTTAAAGTTTCATAAACATGCCTGTTTCATAAGCCCAAGTGGAGTGGCATAAGATCTGTCTCTTAGCTTATGACGAGATATTGATTCCTCCACACAAAAATTTGCTTTTCGTATCAATGAATTGAAAGAGATGTCAACCGAAAATAATATATGAAAACAATGATTAGTAGATATTGATACTGTCACTACATAGCAAGTAAAGGATTAGGAATCTAGTGGTGTAAGGGAGAAGTTTGGAATGAATAAATTTCCAAATAAGGATGGTGGGTGGGTTGCAGATAGAAGGAAAGAGGAAATAATCATTTTTAGAAAAAAAAACCAATTAAGAAGAAAACACTCCCTAAGCCAAGGATGAGTCCCAAAGATGATCTTATCCTCCATTACTAATGATGATGAAAACAAAGAGATCAATTCCACTCTAATTGCTCTGGTGCTTAAATTTGAAAATCCATCTTCTCCTGACCAATGCAAGGGCTTTTAAACCACTCACCAATGTCATATATAAGATTTTAATTCTAAGCTATAGGATTTTTTTGGTTATGGACTTAATTATTACCCCAGCATTCTACTTAAACTGAGCTACTCTACTCCTTTCATATTCATAGTAGCAAATCAGAGTTTAAGTCTCTCCCATTATCTTTGGTACTACTTTGCACCTTAATGATACTAAAATAGCACTTATTACATCCTAAATGAGGTGCAAAAATGGTAACATAGATAAATATAGGAGATTATTTATATCTTTTGTGAAATGCAGAGGTGAAAATCACACATTTAGCTAACATCTAAAGAACTTAATTTTAGAATGAAATCAATGTATAGTGAATTCAAATTACCTAGTTATGACATCATATAGCTTAAATTAACTACCCAAATACTTAAAATTGATAAAACTTAACCTTGCTAGAGTTTAGGCTATAATTCATTTTGAAAATTTCAAAATGTAATCTAATGCCATATATAACAACAGGTGCTTACTTAAACCTTTTAGTAAATATTGGAGTGTGATTTAGACCTTTTCTGAAAACTAAAACCTAGACAACTGATAAGAGAATTAATGATAAGATAACTTATTAAAAGAAAATCCAATTAAATAGTTATGTTTGGATTAGTACTTCCCCTAATAGTACTTTTAACTTCATGACGATTAACCTAAAGTAGATATTTTTTTGAACCAATAAAATCTCCTATACACTTGAACTACCTTTTTTAAGCTCCTACCATCTATTTTTTATTTGGTTAATTTATATTTTTATGAATCTAACAGCACTTTTAATCCACTAAAACCTATGAAAACAACAGCGAAGAATAGAGAAGTTTCAGAGAGACTTGGACTAAAACAACGGTCCACAATCGTGGGCCATCTGCCATGATCATGGCAAAAGCAAGGGAGACAACCCACAATCGTGGCGAAATCACCATGATTGTGATAGAAGCATAAGACTTGGCCCACGATCGTAGCATGCCTGCCATGATCATAACAGAAAGCTTATAAGTGGCCCACGATTGTAGCTTGTAGGGCCACGATCATAGCCTGTGTTAGGAAGACGTGCAGACATACAGAATAGTCGAGTTTTAAGGGATTTTTTAGACCTTTCAACCCCAAAAAACCTGAGGGCTGCCCAGAACACATCAAATATATAAAGAATGAGACAAAAGAGATGGGAGCTTCTTGCATCAGCCACCATCATGAAACCCTAAAGAGAGATCATCAAGGTATTGAGAAAGAGATAAAGGAAGAGTGACGTGGAGAAGAAGCCTACACAAAGTACTTCCCAGAATAGGAGGTTTCCTATTGTTGCTGCTTGCATCATCCATTCGGATCTATTTTCCAATACATTTCCATTTTTATCCATTTATAGAATTGGAATAGCTATTGAGATAGGATTTATGAATGTTAAGGATTGTCTAAACTCACCTTCGGGTTATTTTTACCTTTGATTCAATAAAAATTTGAATTTTTATGTGAATTGGATTCATTGTGATTGATTTTTGCATTTTCACGATGAAAAATAATTAAATTTGGCTAATGAGAGTTAGGTAATTAATAAGAATAAGAAATCAATTATATTGGTAATAACGTGACAAGAGATTCAACATAGGTTAGTGGAAAAATTCATATCTAATTAGGGTTTGGATAAATTGTGAATTGAGAAATTGCAATTTTCCATAATCTAATTAGGGTTTATAATTTAGGGCTTTTGATTATAACTCAGAGAGAGTAACCAACCTTAGGTAGGAACAATAATGTAACATTTCATAATTAATTAGGTTATTGAAGATAGGTAAAAATTTTCCATTTCTCTTAATTGGTAGTTCCTTAGGTTAATTCTTGGTGTGTACATTGCAATTTGCTGATTTGTTAATATTTCGTGATTTATTCTTGAGTTAAATTGGTTGATTGAATTGCATTATTGTTTTAGCTTAGTTACAGTTGAATTTCTACAATTTGTTTCAGCTTTGGAGTTTAGGATTAGATTAACCTTCCTCATGGGATCAACACCTTATATACTACACAAATGACTTGCACGCTTACAGAATATTGATGTTAAAATATTAAAACTATACATATCGAAAAATCGCGATTAAGTTTTTAGTGTCATTACTGAGGAGGTAATTTGTTTAGTTCTTTAGTCTAAGGCTTTTTCATTATCTTTTGTTTTAAATAATAATAATAATAAAAGAAAAAGAAGAAGAAGTTTGGGGCATAAAGTAGAGACATATGAAGACATTTTAGAGTGAGAATGAGACATCTGAAGATCTAGGTACCAAGAAGAAATGGAAAGAACAATGATGGAAGATAGATATTACAAGGAGCAAGGAACTTTTGCGAATTATAATAAGGCATAGTATGGTTGGGGAAGTAACTATCCTTATTGGAACATGTACATTATGGGGGTGGCAAAACCACCCAGATTTCTATTGGTCTAGCAATGCAAGTACTCCCATGGGACATTAAGACCTATTTGAATTCCAGCAAGATGAGTCCAGTTTATGGGATTTCAAATTAGACAAAATCATAGATAAGCTTACAGACATGGAAAAGAACCAAAAAAGACTGGAAGAGCAATTTGATCAAGTATAAAAAATCATGTTGCTTCTATTCACAATCTAAAGATTCAAATAAGACAGCTTTCCCGTGAATTTTGTAAGAGAAGTGTGGAAGACTCTCTGAGAAATATGGAATTACATAAACGAGAGCAATATGAAGCTATCACACTTAAGAATGGGGAAGAGATAAAAGAACCAGTGGAACACCTAGTTGAACCCTACCTTATTGAAGACCAAGAGGTAAAGAAAAAGGATGAAGAAAAGAATGTCAACTCTCCCTTTTATTCACCAGTTTTTGATATCCCATATTTAAACATTGAAGAAACTTGGGTAGATGTTCATGAAAAGAACCTTATCCTTCCAATTAATGATGACCTAGTGACATTCAACATGATTGATGTATTAATGAATCTGAATGATAGTAGCCTATTTAGGATAATTGATGTGTTCAAATCTTCTAAATAACAAAAGGATGAAACCATATGACAACAGACATCGAGTTTGAAGAAGCTATGAAAGTCTATGTTTGTGAAGTGGAAGAAGCAGAGGAGATGAAGGTGATTAAGGAAGAAAGAGACCAACTCACCTTCTTACAAGACAAACTTTTGGAAGTGATGGAAGAATTAGGGAGTTTCGTTATTCCCTACTTTATTGACGGTTTGTTAATGAAAAGGACATTACTGAAATTAATTAGTTTTCTTAACTTTATCAACATTGTCCTTCTGGTAATTTTGCAATTTGTAGCTTATTTACAAGCTACTAAACTGATGTTAAATGAGAAGGGTGGAAGAAAGCTGCTCATAATTGATCCCAGCTAAGATTCCAATGATACAAGGTCTAGCTAATGACCATAAATTAGTATGTTTGGTAGTTAGGTTTAAATTGTTGCGTAATCAGATCTGCTTCAAATTTCAAAAATAAAATTTTATTGACTTGAAATGATCTGGGATTACTGTCTCTCTTACTCTCTCTGAATCAATTATAAGATAATAAAGCCAGCTCGGCATCAAGCACATTTGGTCTTCATCTCTAACACCATCACTACCTCAGTCACCTTGACAGTTTCGTGTTATAACGCTTTTCTTTTCATTTTTGTTAGTATTTTCTTCTTATGTTTTATATATATTATGTTTTATTTACCCTTGGTTTGTTTATGTACCCTTCTCACATTGAGAAAAATGTGTTGTTCAAGTGTGGGGCGGGTTGTTTGTTTTTACCTTGATTATGAATTTTACATATTGTATAATAATTTGTTTAGGTTGCATGATGTGAATTGTGTGAATGCGTCAATGGCTACAACTTAACGAGATAGAGGTAGCCTTAAACACAACCCTTTAGGTTACGAAGATTTATTAGCTTATGAAATTAGTGACCTAAGTTACTTAGGGGTAAATATGCTGGTTAATTAGGATACGATTGTTAGTCCATTCACCATAAGAATTTTCCATGCTCATTTAAAATTTTTAGGCCAATTAAATAAGTGGCATTATTAGTACATTTTCATGAAAATGATTACCTAAAGCAATAAGATAGGCAAAATTTTGTGTTAGAAAAAAGAAAAGAAAGAAAAAGTTGTATAAATTTTAACTAAAATAACTATTCTACTGGACTTTAGATTATGAATAGAGCTAGTAGCCAATTGAGAACTGAATCGACAAGCATAACAAATGTGTGTCTTCACATAAAAAGACTATAATGACATTCCAACTAAGCAACTTAATAACAACATGACTTAGTTGAGTAATCGGATCGACATTCATCACAAATATTTGCCTTCGCGTAAAAAGACTAGGCTCATTTCCTAAAAAAAAAGAAAAAAAAAGAATGTTTTCAAATAAAAACCTACCAAACTTGTTAGTAACTTGATTTTTTTTTATGAAAACCTACTGAGGAATAGCTAAACTTTTGTTTTGATTGAATGATTAACAATGTGTGTGTGCAAGCAATAGAGGTGAATAGACTTAACATTAAAATTTTGATTAGTTTGTATATTTAGTCCAAGGTGCTTAGACGTAGATTTTGCTTGTTAATAAGTTAGAACGACTTGAAGGATTGTGTTTATAGTAAAATTTGTTTCACTAAGTTGAAGCCAATGTCTCATTATTACAGATGCATATTTTATGTTTTCATGATTTGTTTGATTGCTTATGTTTGCTTGAGGGCAAGTAAACATTTAAGTGTGTGGATGTTGATAAGTGTGAAATGCATTGTATTTTAGGGTACAGTTTGATATGTGTTTATATGTTTATTCAATTGTTTAGTATGTGTTTTCGATAGAATTATGTTAGTTTGTGAATTATTTTTGTTTATGTGTTTTTATGGGTTAGTACAAGAATTTGAGCTTAATTATTATATCTTTGAGGTACCTTGATTTGTTTGCTAATGTTTCAGGGTCAACAACGAAGAATGGAGAAGTTTCGAAGAGATTAGATTGAAACAACTACCCACAATCGTGGCCAAATTGCCACAATTGTGATAAAAGCATAAGACTTAGCCCACGATCATGGCATGCCCGCCATGATCGTGACAAAAAGTTTATAAGTGGCACATGATCGTGGCTTGCATCAAGCAGACACAAATACATATAGAAAAGTCAAGTTTTGAGGGATTTTTTGAACCTTTTGACCCCTGAAAAAAACCCGAGGTTGACCAGAACACATCAAGTATATAAAGAATGAGAAAAAAGAGATGGGAGTTTCTTGCATCAGCCACCATCACGAAACCTTAGAGAGATTTCATTGAGAGATTGAGAAAGAGACAAAGGAAGAAAGATGTGAAGAAGAAGCCTACACAAAGTACTTCCCGGAGCATGACGTTTCCCATCATTGCTACCTCCATCATCCATTCGGATCTATTTTCTAGTATATTTCCATTTTTATCTATGTATAAAATTGGAATAGTTGTTGAGATAGGATTTATGAATGTTGAGGATTGTCTAAAATTGGAATAGTTGTTGTGATTGATTTCTTCATTTTCATAAATCATTAATAGATTGAGAGGGTAAACCGATGAAAAATAATTAAATTGGGCTAGCGAGAGTTAGGTAATTTAATAAGAACGAGAAATCAATCAAATTAGTAATTGTGTGATGAGAGATCTCACATAGGTTCCTGCAGTCTAGTGGAAAACTTCAGATCTAATTAGGGTTTAGATAAATTGTGAATTAAGAAATTGAAAATTTTCATAATCTGATTAAGATTTATAATTTAGGGCTTTTGGTTATAACTCGAGAGAGAGTAACCAACCCTAGAATAGTTTAGGACCAATAATCCAATGTTTCATAATTAATTAGGTTAGTGTTGAAGATAGGTAAAAATTTTCCCTTTATCTCAATTGATAGTTTCTTAGGTTGATTCTTGGTGTGTACATAGAAATTTGTTTATTTGTTACTATTTTGTTATTTATTCTTAAGTTAAATTGGCTGATTGAATTGATTGATTAAATTGTGTTATTGTTTTAACTTAGTTACAATTGAATTTCTACAATTTGTTTCGGCTTAAAGTTTAGGATTAAGTTAACCTTCCTCATGGGATCAAAACCTTAGATACTATGCAAACGACCCATATGTTTACAAAATATCGAGGTTAAAATATTAAAATTGCGCATATAAAAAAACCACAATCAAGATGCGAATAAGGGCATGCAATAAAGTTGGATATCTTAAAGAGGCAACCAAAAAAAACCTGCACCTAAAGAACAAAATTTTAAGACATAGTTTGTTAAAAATCAAAGAGTGAAAAGTTGGATTATTGATTTAAAGAGTCCATTACTGATGCAATGATTTATTCGTCTTCCCACTGCCAGAGAAATATGGGATCTGACCCATCTCTTTGAATTGAATCATAAATCTTTTTCAACCAGAGAAGATGGTAGATCATTATCAACGTAATATAATGAACTTGTGGCTATTTTTCAGGAAATTGATCATAGGTCAACTTCTTAAGAAAGGACTATTAAAGGAATCGTCTAATTAGATTCAGCAATGGCTAGAGTCCAAGTTCATATTTTTCTAAATGGACTTAACTCTAAATTTGACCAAGTTCGAGGAGAGATCTTATGCAAAGACCCAAAACTTAACTTGGAAAGCACATATGCTTATATAAGGAGAGAGTACCAATAAAGACAGAAGATAGGAGGATTTCGCTCAATCTCTAAACACTCAGTATTTCTGTCTAATCAAAACTAACAAGGATCATCATCTGAGTTAGGAAAGAATTGTAAAAATCAACCCACTAGAAAGTCTAACAATTCTATGGGTGATTATTATTTTTACTCTATACAAAATTATTAGCTATCCTAACTATTTTTCAAAAAAACCATGAAAATAGTCTATTGGAAAGGCTATGGTGACAACTATGGAGGAAGGGGAATATAAAGGAGAGGAAATGATAGTGCCAATAGTAAGGGGGCGTTTGATTTGATGGTTTGGAAATGATGAAATGGAATAATTGTGAAAAACAGTGTTTGCTTTGGGGTTTTCAATTCCAAGGGAATGGATTTATTCCATTAAATTTGGGAACCTACTAAACCCACCAAGGGGGGTGGGTATCGAGTTTTCATTCCAGTCTAAGTTTTTATCACGTTTATTTTTTACTCTTGTATCCTCAGCCTTTGTCCTACCATCCTCTGTACTTCCTTATCGCCTCTCAATTCCTTACGATCTCACATCCTGCCTTATCGCGTCTCATAAATGAAGGAATTTTTTGTTCTGCGCCTCTAGGTATATTTTCTGAAATCCCTCGATTTAATCTGAAATCCCAATAAACATATGAAGGGTAAATTATTTTCATTTTTATTGAGGGTAAAAATGGTATTATATTATCTTTCATTCTCATTAATGCAACAGACCAAACAATATTATTAGTATTAATACAGAAATCCAAGTTACAAACCAAACATCATTTTTTTATTTTTCATACCCAATCCCATCCCCTTCTACTATTATACCCATATCCATAGCCAACCCCGTGCTTAAACCAAACGCCCCCTAAATATTACTCGTTCAAGTATTGCAGGTAAGGAAAATGCTTCCTCTACAATTTCTAGGAAAAAAAATCAAGATTATTGTTACAGGTGCATCTAATTACATGATTAGAGATTCTTGGCAATTACAGTCCATCAATCTCCTAAATCCATTGTTTCTGTAGTTGATGGTAGTATGTGCTCTATTGTTAGGCAATGATCTGTTACCTTATTTAATTCTCTTAGACTAAATTCAGTTTTAGTCATGACATCCCTTGAGTATAATCTCTTGTTTATTGGATAGATTACTTTAGCTCTAAAATGTATTGTGACTTTTTGGCCTTTATTCTATGTTTTTAAGAATATTTTGACCTAAAAGACTCTTTATAATTGTGTTAAATGGGGAAAAATATATTACTTGGAATTAATAGACAATAGAGGACAAAACTTCAATCATGTATATCAGACTAATAGCCAAGAAAAAGCTTGAGTAACTATCTAATTATGGCATTGATGGTTGGGTCATATTTCTTTGGATAACTTATAAAATTATAGCCACATCTTTTCTCAAACTTAAGTGATTCATATTTTTGTTGTGATGTTTGTGAACTTGTAAAAACCCATCGTGTTCTTTTTTAACCTAGTTTAAATAAAATTTATGAGCCATTTGCAATTATACATTCAGATATATGGGTACTTGCAAAAATTCCTTCATTATCTAAGGCTAAATATTTTTGTTACTTTATTGATGAATGTATAGGTATGACTAGGATCTTACCAAAATAAGTGATGTTTGTATTGCATTTTGAGAATTTTGTAAATTGGTGAGCACTCAATATCATAAACCAATTTAGGTGTGGAAAATTGATAATGTCATGGAATTTACAGATGCTACAGTTGGAAATTTTTTGAATCAGCTTGGAATTCGACATCAGATTTCATGCACTTATACTCCACAATAAATTGGCTTAGCAGAAAGGAGGAATAGATAAATATTAGAGGTGGTCCACGCTTCTCTCTTTGGGATGAACATGCTATGCATTTATTAGGGAGAGGAAGTAAAATCTGCGGTTTAGCTCATCAATAGATCACCATCTTGAGTTTTAGATTTTCAAATTCCTCAATAGAAAATGGAATCCTTAATTTCAATTCCTCATGTCCCAAACCTTGAACCTAGAGTATTTAGTTGTACAGAGTACGTTCATATCCCTAAGATCTTAAGAACTAAATTTGATCTTTGGGCAAAAAGATATGTGTTTGTTGGATATTCAAATTTTCAAAAAGGGTATCGATGTTATGATCCTTATTCGGATTTTCAAAAGGGGTATTAGTGTTATGATCCTCAAATGCAAAAATTGCATGTAACCTTGGATGCCTCTCTTTGGGAGTTAAAACCATATTATTCAAGGGGAGTTTCAACTTCTTCCCTTTAGGGAGAATATTCTAGTGGAGGGAGTATATTACAAGGCATTTCAAGCAATGCAGATTAGTGTTAAGAACTGGAAGAAGTTGATAACAATGATAACCATGAAGAACATCTTGGTAATATAAACTTGTCTACTTTAACAACATTAACTGAAGGGTCAATTCAGAATATCCAAAATGGCAACTCTCAGGTAATCTCAAGTCCAATATCTAATAATTATAGTAATGAATTTCTTGTTTCTTTTCTAAGATACCCATAAAGATCAAATAAAGGTGCACCAAAGAAACAATATGAACCTGATCTTAATGCCAAAGTCAAATACCCTATCAAAATTATATTTCTACTAAAAAATTGTCTGAGTTATATGCACTTGTTGTTAATAAATTATCTAGTGTTTCTTTTCCTAATAATGTGTAGGAAGCTTTGAATGATCCAAAGTGGATTAAGATATTGAATGAAGAGATGGAAGCTATGTACAGGTACTCTACTTGGGACCTTATTTCATTCAGCTGAAGGAAAGAAAAGAATTAGGTATAGATGGGTATATTCTATGAAACTCAAGGATTATAGGAGCATAGACAGATATAAAGCAAAGCTGGTTGCAAAGGGTTAGACATAAAAGTATAAAGTATATTACTAAGAGAGCTTTGCATCAATAGCTAAGACAAACACAGTCCCCACTCTCGTCTTTATTGCAACAAATTAGGAATGGACCCTAAAACAATTTAATGTTAAAAATGCTTTCCTCAATGAGGATCTAGAAGAAGAGGTTTATATATAGCTACCACCAGATGTGAAGCTTAGTTCATCAAATAGAAATAAAGTTTGCATGTTGAAAAAATTATTATATGTGCTCAAGCAATCACCTAGAGCCTAGTTTGGGAGATTGTCAATGACAATGAAAGCTTTCGACTATAAATAAAGTGGTGTAGATCGTACCTTGTTTATAAAACACAAAGGAGGTAAAGTAACCATTTTAATTATATATTTTGATGATATGGTATTGACATGAGATGACTGTGAAGTGATGAAGGTCCTATAAGAACATTTAGCTATTGAATTTGCAATGAAGGACTTAAGACAACTTAAATACATCCTAAGTATCGATGTAGTAAAGACAGATCAAGGAATTTCTTTTTTACAAAGAAAATACCTCTTAAGTAAAACTAGAATGCTTACCTATAAACTAACTAAAATGCTTATGGAAAAGAATCATAAGCTTGGAATTTTCCCAAATCAAATTCCAATATATATAGGATGTTATCAATGGTTAGTTGGGAGGTTAATATAGTAGGTTGCATATAGCATATACAATGAGTGTTGTTAGTTAATTTATGCATCAACCAAGTGAAGAGCACATGGATGCAGTATATTGAATCTTAAGGTACTTGAAAGGCTCTCTAGGAAAAGGTTTATTCTTCTTAAAGAACAATGTTTCTAAAATTGAAGGATACACAAAGGCGGATTGGGTAGGTTATCAAATAACCAAAAAATCTACATCTGGTTATTTTACTTTTGTGGAAGGAAACCTCATAACTTGGAAAAGTAAGAAACAAAAGGCCATTGCATAAGCTGAGTTTCAAGGTATGACTCATGAAATATGTGAATTATTATGGATTAAAGATGTTCAAACAGATTTGGAGATTGAGCATATTAAACCTATTAATCTTTTTTGTGATAATAAAGTTGTTATTGAGATTGCATCCTATATAATATGACCGTAGCAAACATGTTAAAATTGACAAACATTTCATCAAGGAAAAGTTAGATCAAAAGATTATTTATTTTTCATATTTCAAGTTTGAAGATTAATTTGCTGATGTACTTATAAAGACAGTTTCAAAAAGGGCGTTTTATAATGTGATTAGCAAGTTGGGCATTGTATATTTATGTTTCGACTTGAGGGGGAGTGTGAATATGATTTGTTGATTTGCATAATATAAAGGATGAATATAATCTATTAAACTAGATAAATATACAACGATAAATATATTATATCAGACTGGATAAAAATAAATTGTTAGACTCAATAAATATACAAGGATATATATATATCAGACTGGATAAAAATAAACTGTTAAACTCGATAAATATACAAGGCGGGGGAGTTAGCCGCACCTACGAATGATATAAATACTATTGTTGCGTTAGCTTCGTGGAATATTTTTTCAATTTCGTATTGAAGTCAATTATTTTGATCCAATCCGTAGGAATCAATAAAAAAGGTAAATTCCTTATGGTACACCAGATCTGACTCGATTATTGATAGAGTGAATAGATTTGCCATTTCTTAAAATCTCTCTTCTGATTCAAAATCGTGATGTAACGTGTACCTGCCCCCGTTCCGATCATGGAATAAATGAAATAAATCCCCTAGTCCTGAAGGAAAGGTCTTTATTTGATTAAAAGCTTCCTTTTTTTTTTCGAAATCATGAATTCGATGTTTTTACATATCCAATTTATAAACATTATTTTCATGAATTCGAAAATATCAAAATAAAAAAAAAACGAGATTTATGCTCCCGCACGAATTTCAGCAATCACTTGTTCGGATTCTACATATTGATCATTTTGAACTAAAAGAAGACTTTTTGGCGGAATCCTCAAATCAGTCCTTCCCATGGGTTATTGTCCCAATAAAAAAAGATACAATAAAAACATACTGTGGTTTATTCGTTTTTAAATAGGTACGTAACTCAACGAGAAGTTTCCTTACTTGGCCCTTTATTTTATATTTTATATAATTTTTTATTTTATATTTTATAGAAATCTAAAGAACTCTATTAAAAAGAAATATATATATATATATGTGTGTGTGTGTGTGTATAAGCGCGCGCGCGTGTGTATATATATATATATAATCTTTTAGAGTGGATAAACATAGCAGCTTGTTAGAGTTTTTCTTATAATAGAATTCTATCCAAAGTGTAATCCTACCTCTATATATTGCCTCCATATGAGAGAAGAGTACACTGTAATTTTTATTTACCCTAAAACATCATTGTTTTATAGTGCTTTGTCCCCTTCTAAACTCCTCTTTCTCGTTGGCAGTGGCTATTCTCTTCCTTTTATTTAGGTAGATGACTTTCTTTGTATTAAGAAAAAATATTATAATAAGTAATGATAGTAAACATATAGTGATGATGTTAGCGATTAAGAGGGTTTCAAAGATTGTTTCCAATTGCCAGAAGGAGGAGTTTGAAGATGGGCACAAGCACCTTTAGAGTTATTGCATTCAAGGTGCTTGCTTAATTATTTATGGTAGAGGGTGCATGTATAAATGAAAGATTAAATTCTATTTAGATGACTTTGTTATCCATATTCTCCTTTTTTTCGTATGTTTGGTTGGGTAGATGTTAAGCTCCCTTTGTATGCATTTAAGATGGCTGATAAGATTACTGAGGAGGCCATTGGGTACAATTATGGGAAGGCTTCAATTCAATTCCTTAATTACCTTCTTCTTGGAGAGGTTGTTAGTTATGAGTCCCAAGTTCCACGTATAATGTGTTGCATAATACCAATACTTTAAGAATGCTGTCATTTTGTAATGCTTCGTTAGTATTCTTAACGAAGAATCACGTTACATGTTACAAATGACAACTAGTAAATTTCTTTTTAATGTATCAAAAAAAGACAACTAGTAAAAAATATAATGAAACAAATGTCAATTTATAAAAATCAAAGATTGGAAAAAAAGATCCAAACTACAAAAGAATCCAATATAATTAACCTTAAGATAGCAATTTGTCCTCAATTTTTAAATATTTAGCTGGTGAGATTAATTAATAAAAAATTTAACCAGGGAATAATAATTGGAAGAGAGAATTTTAGGGAAAATGGTTTAATAATTTTATTACTAATATTAAAAAATGTTTTATATTTTTTAATGTGTCAAATTGAATATTTTAGTATTTGGTTGAAAGTTTATACGGATGAATATCAAAGTTAATGATGCAAGATATAATTACCATAAAACTTAAAATCAAAATTATTTATTTGGTAATGTTAAATCAGTGTTTTAAAAACCGGACAGAACCGGCCGGTCGGACCGAAAACTCAATGACTCGGAGTATAAAACGATCCGGTTTAACATTTATTTTTTGTGAGTGGTTGGACCGTTTATTTTACGGTCGGACCGGTAAAAACCTGTGAACCGGTATAAGAGAAAACCGCCCGGTTCACGTAAAATAACTCTCTCTCACATCTCTCTCTCACGTCTGTCAAATAAAACTCAAAAGTAGAATAAGAAGAAGATATCGCCGCTTGAGAAGGAAGACACCGCCGCTCTCTCAAGCCTCATCTTATCCACTGCCGTTGTTTGCTCTGTTCATCAGGTGTCCCTCTCACGTCTGTCTCTGTCTCTTAGGTAGCGAAACTGGGAGCTTGTAAGGTGGGGACTGATAGTGCTTCTCTTCCTGGAGACACTTCTGTTGGTTGATTCTGTTATGAACTAGTATAACGGGAGGCAAGTGTTATGAACTAGTATAAAGGGAGGCAAGGCCCAACTTGGAAAGGGATTAAACAATTGGCCCAAGCCTATGAAGAGTGAAGAACCGTTACACAAAGTGCTTTATATATAGCAAGGGTGCCAAGGATTGAATCATGGAAAATGTTATGCTATTGCTGTTTGTTCTTCTTCTCATCCCCATCTCTCTGTATTCTCTTCTCATCTCTATTCTGGGTCTTCTTCTTCTCATCTTCTTCTCATTTCCAGATTGTAATTCATTTGCAGCTGAATAATCAATAGAAGCTTTCATCGTTTCTGCTCCTATTTCGTTATTCTGATTTCTAAACATTACATTGGTGCTTTCATTGAATCTCTGTATAGATGACAGAGCCTTTCGACGACGTTCATCTCAAATCCATCGAAGACAACCTTCTGGCCATGGCCGATCATACTCGGGCCATGCTTAAGTCGCCTTCCACGTTGCGGCGTCAGGTTGAGGAGACTACACTCCTTCTTCGTCGCATTTTGGATCTTCTCCCTCCTCTCCCAAACGAGACTTCTCCTGATGCAACGGAAGTCGTTCAACAAGTTGCTGGACCTACCCTGCTCACCCAACTGCCAGATCAACTGGTCCCCGTCATAGCTGCTAGAGACCGACACCCTGAGATTTCAGGTGATCTTAAGGCATCTGTGATTTTATTGTCCTCTTCTGAGCTTGATGAGACCGAAATCCTTGATGACGCCCAGGTGTTTGATCAAATGCCCCAGAGACTGGACTTTGTCCCCACGGAAATTTTAACACCGGTGGACGCCGAACCTGTTTGTGCGCACAAGTATTTCCTCTTAATCCCCCATCAGAGTTTAGTTATGAGGTATTCCGATTTTTCAGATTCCGTGTTGATTACGTCGGATACTTTGAAGTTTTCTTTCGATGCTTCTGCTATGTTTGTTGCTCTGGCTATGTTTCTGGGGGTTCCAACGGGGCTGAAACGCTCATTTTGGGATTCGATATTCCCAATTATGTGGTTGATGATTCCCACTCATGGCTTCAATGAGCGCAAGTCCTTTGACCCGGGCATTGCCAATGAATCTTTTGATGCAACAAGGTATAATGGAGTTCAATTATCTACTGATCAACTAGGGTTGCTGAATATGTTTTCCGGTGACTCAGTTGGTGCGTACATTGCTCGTGTGACTCTCCACGGTTTTGATCGTGGAGGACGGTATGTTTCTCATGCTCTTCTAATTGATTTCGAATTCGGTATTGGGTATGTGCATCGAGTTTGGAGAAATGTAGGCCACTATTTTCATATGGCCCGTCAAGTTGCAGTTGGAGCTGATGACTTATTCCTAACTTGTGCTTTCGTCCACACTAAGATATTTGATCCCGGTATTTCGCTTGTCAAGGAAACGCTATTGCTTGACTGTCGGTTACTTGTCTTTGCCGACCTACGTGCTATTCAAATGTGGCCATTTGAGATCACCTTTGGTATGTCTGTGACTGATATTAGTTGCACACAGAAGCTTGCTGCCTTCTCTTGGAAAACAATCTTCGAACTTGTTGCCTTGGTTGTTATTGAAGTTGCCATCGTTTTCAACAGCACACTATATGATACACCAATAGTTTGTGACGATAAGCATGTTCCAGACATCACTTCACAGGACAATAGTGTTGCAGCTTTGCCTAGCTGGAGCATCGTTAAAGATGCCGTTGATAGATATCCTCAGCTGCTGCATCCAAGAGTCCCTAGTTTCGTTTTATTCGCTTGCATTAAATCTCCGTTGTGCTTTGTGAAGCCTTCTATTGACCCTAGCCATGCTTACGGGTCCTCATCCTTGAGGACAAGGATGTTTTCGAGGGGTCGGTAATGTTATGAACTAGTATAACGGGAGGCAAGTGTTATGAACTAGTATAAAGGGAGGCAAGGCCCAACTTGGAAAGGGATTAAACAATTGGCCCAAGCCTATGAAGAGTGAAGAACCGTTACACAAAGTGCTTTATATATAGCAAGGGTGCCAAGGATTGAATCATGGAAAATGTTATGCTATTGCTGTTTGTTCTTCTTCTCATCCCCATCTCTCTGTATTCTCTTCTCATCTCTATTCTGGGTCTTCTTCTTCTCATCTTCTTCTCATTTCCAGATTGTAATTCATTTGCAGCTGAATAATCAATAGAAGCTTTCATCGTTTCTGCTCCTATTTCGTTATTCTGATTTCTAAACATTACAGTATGACAGTGGATGTAGGATGAAAATTACACAAGAACAAACAAGAAATTGTGGACAAGCTATCTAAGAATAACTATATGGTAGAAACCTCAATTTTGTTGTGTGTGAGAGCGAAGAAAAACACATTTCCCAGATCCTAGATGACAGAAACAAATCATAGTGAAAGAAAAAGAGAACTGATGTAAAATCAAATGAATAAAATTAAATGGGAGTATTTGCGTTGTGGTACCTGCAAATGCCACTGGTGCGAACATCCATCCAAACAATGGCGTTGTAGAGAGGAAGACCAGTGGATTTGCTCCAAATGAGAGTCGTCTCTCTCTGATTAGTCAAACCAATAGCCTTCAGCGCATCATCCACATTATGTCTATCAGCAGTGGCCTTGTTAATTGCCTTTGTCATGCACATCCTAACGCTCTCCAGGATCTCCATTGCATCATGCTCTACCCACCTACCACCCAGAAAACGTAAGGCATATTTTCCCAAATAATCCGCAAGGAGGTTTGCTTATCCAGAAATACATAAAAGACATAATTATGCGACCACAACCATTGACGTATACACACATAAAGCAAATGAGAATAGAGGCTTTATCAAGGATCATTTCGTATCTGAACGAATAGAAGATTTGACTCCTACTTATCATAATCTCACAGCACAGAAGATTTAACATAAATCTTCTCATACAACGACAAAGAAACATAAAAGTCAACCGCAACCACCTCGCTTGCACTTCAACACAAAGGGAGAGAAAATTATCTACCTTTTCATCACGGAATACTGAATTATCACAAGAACTAAACAATCAGGCAAGAAAAAAATTGAAACTTTAAATCAATCCCGCAAAAGTTATATCACCAAACTCCCAAATATGCATCATCAATATTTCGAGTACGGATGAAATACTACTCAATGAAAACAGAGAAAGAGCATACCCATTATCAGGGTAGAACTGAGTGAACTCGACCTGGTGAGACCCAATAACCCGAGCATTACGGTCATAAATGAAGAACCTAGTACTGGTTGTCCCTTGATCTATCGATCCAATAAACACTGCCTCCTCTTTTGCCATCTTCCTTCCTTTTGTATTCAACGACTTCTGAATCTGGGATTAGCAAGGGTTCATAAGAGTAGACCAGAGCGTACAGAGGGTGTGAGAGAAAGAAAGAGAAGGCGTACTGCTTCTTGTACGCGAATCTTTCTTGTGTTTAGTCTAAAAATTATTTCTTTGATAGTGCTGATCAATTATCCTTAACTTTTGCGTTGGGATAATATATTAAAAAGAAAAAGAATTAATCAGTTCTTATGGATAATTTATGATATATAAAGATTTAATTATTAAAACCAACTAAATCCTATAATAAATCTCGGTCTTTACTCTTTAATGACTTAGAATTAAATATATAAAATTAATAACGTATGGATCGGTGTTTAGTTATTTTTATGAAAATTTATTGGTAAAAAGCACAAAACACGTGTTTTTCAGTTATGACGTAGCCGCTCCGAAGTTCTTGGGATGCCACGTGGGTTAATTACGTTGACTTTGACAGAGTTTGCACGGCGTGGTCGTGCATCTGTCACGAGAGACAAAAGCCTTCAGCACTCACCAACTATATTCTGCCATCTAGATTCCTTTGTTTTTTATAATCTTTGAAAATAAATGGTGTCATTTCTGACATAACAATGGAAAACTGGACCTTCTGCCTGCTTATTAAGTAATTTTTAATTTCTGGATGCGGAGAAAAGAAGGCTTTTATTCTAAGTTTACGGTCCTTTTTTTTTTTTCCTTTTCTACGGAACAAGGAGGTGCTTAGCTTGGAGAATTCAAGGGTGACCAGGAGAGTTTAACATTATGAAGTGAGAAACGGATGCAATGTTTGTTTTTTGGTTTAGTTTAGGACACACTAATTTATAGTTTTTTATTTTTATCTTTAAATTCAAAAAAAATATGTTTATGAGAATTTTAGTATTTTAATTTCTTCCACTTTTCTTAATTTATGAAAACATTAAAAAAAAACTGAATTTTATTTTTTGCTCTTTTGTCGTAATTTGATTTATCAATTAAGTATATATTATTTAATTATTTAATATTAGTTATAAATAAAAATATGCATCATTTAATTATCTTAATTTTATAATTAATTGAAATTTAAAAATTGAAGATAAATAATTTTAATTTTACTTAATAAATTAATTTAAAATATATAATTTTCAAATAAATTTTTCTTAAATAATTTTTAAAAATGTTAGTTTATATAAATAAAAATATAATTATTAAATTATTTATTTTAATGAAATATAATAATTTTACTGATAATTTATTAATAAATTTTATACAAGATATTAAAATACAATTAATTATCTTTAACTTTTATGTAATATGTAACTATTATCAGTAATGAAAATATAGCTATATTGATATTAACAATCAAACAAGTGATAAAGGGCACCTAAAAGGCTCTATATGGTGACCTTGTTAGGAAATGTTCTTGTATGAGTGTGTATGATTGTTTTGTCTTGACTTCAATGATAGATTATATCAAAATAATTAAATAAAATTTTAATAAAAGCTTTATTATATTATTTGGGAGAAAGATATTTTCTTATCCTTTTACCAAAGGTGTTTAGTATTCGAGATATCTAACATTTGTGAAGTATTAAAGATATGCATTACTCCATGTATGAGTCAATATTTAAGTTCGAGATGATAAGGATATAACTTTGGAAGTAAATCCTAATTAAGGTCTATTTACTTATAACAATATCATTTAAGATTGGAAAGGTTCCAACATAGGAATAGTTGTTAGTTAAGTCATAATACATTTTCATTTGGTTTAAATGATTAATTGGAGTAATAAGTTCTTTAGTAAACTTGATATAGTTCTTTGCATTATTCAAGGCAATAATGTACTGTGGAATATTAGAGTCATTCAGTGAGTCTAAAAAGCTACGGTCTCATCAAAGATCCAATGATGTATTTAGGCAATTTTTCTTAATTATAAATATAATTAAGATGAAAGTTTTAAGTTTTAAGTAAGTGCTCATTATAGAGAATCTTATATAATTCTCTCATTAAGTCACTGTCCCAGTAGTAGCATAACTGTCATATGGAGATATAGTATAAGATACTTAAATAATTGGCTTAGTGCAAGTAGGAGAATGTTAGTTTATGCCTTATGGCTAATTGATTAATTGCAATTTAGCAACAAAATAATTTAAAGGCATTCCTTATCTTGAACATATCTAAATATATATGACAAAGTCTATATGATTATTAGATATTGCAAATGAAATTATAATTATATTATAGTTATGAGCTTCATATTACATTTATATATTATCCTTAAATTATTCCTAGTTATTGTTCTATTAAGACTGGATATTAATATAACGTAAAAAGGCTAGCACAAGTTATGTTTTTCTTGTAAAAGAAGTAGTTGATCTTATAGACTAAAGTATAGAGATACTTAAACAAATGTGTAGGTGCTTGTTAGAGGTTCACTGAACTGACCCGATATGAGAAATCTATTTGAAACATTACTTATATGTCTACGAAAATCCTCATTGTGATGATTGTACAAGTGATCGTTTGACTTGAAGTCTCTAAAGTTATCTTGTATGAGAGTTGATATGTTTTGATACTATTTATGACCTATTTAATCATGGGTCGTTCAGTTAGTAATCATTGGATATAGCATGAACTATATAGAGGTAATTTTATGATCAAAATAGGATTCATTATCCTAAATCAATTAAGAAGAATGTTCCATTATTCTTAATTAGTATTGATTTCAAAAATACTTGGCCAAGGTGGAATGACATTTTGTAAATAGTTTACAAGTTTCATTAACTGAATAAATAGCTAATCGAAAAGAACTAATATGATTGTACTCGAAAAGAATAGATATTAATTTCATGCTTTGTCTAATCGAAATATTGTATGATGAAATAATTGAATTATGCAAAAAAAACATGCATGGAAAGGTTAGTCAAAACCACTTTGACATTTCTAAATATTTGGGTGGTCACGATACATTGTTGTATGCCAGTCTTGATCTATGCTTATAAATTGTTTAATTTGAGAATTAAAGATAAATTAAAAGAAGTTTTAATTTATCTAATTCTAATTGTGAATTACAATTATAATTCATAATTATTGCCAATATATTGGGAACCTAACAGGTTACACATAAAGAATGGGTTGTAGAGAGCGAAGTTATTTTAATCAAGTTAGATTTGACTGTAAAGTTTAAAAAATGTTATGATTAAATATGAGATATTTAATAGATAAGGATCAATATGAGATATTGGAACTTATTTAGGTATAATTGGTACTTAATTAGAATTATTTATAAGTACAATTAAAGTTTAATTAAAATTAGAATTTAATTTTACTAAAACATCCAAAACTTATTATAAATAGGCTTAAGCTCTAATGGAGCTAACACTTCTTGCTTAACCTTTTCTGTAAGAGTTACAGGGTTCTCTTAACCTATTCTATAGATACTTTTAAAGGTCAGACAGTTGTACAGCTACGATAGTTGAGATGGATTAGTTTCAGAAATAGTTCACGCGATATGACAAGAAAAAAATCATGCCTCAAAATAAGGTACGAATTAATATTCATACTTTATTATGATTTATGTGTTAATCATATAAAATTAAAGTGATCTTGGTTTTTGGGAAATAAAATACAAAAAAGTTTCTTAATTATTCAGTTGCAGTTGGGATCTAAACTATTCCTAATTTCCTAACATTATCATCTATTGTACATATAAAATTTGAATAAGTGTCATCTTTTAGCTTATAAAACCCCATTGCAATATATTCCACTATATAACATAACATATGAACTTTAGATTTTGGTTTCAACATTGTATTGTGATCAATAAATCAAAATCGTCCGTAGTTACAGTTATAAACGATTAAAATAGGACGAGTTGCATGCTAACTTTCCTGCATATCTAGAAAATGCATTAGAGTTTATGTAAATATTTGTGCTTATACCAAGCCAAAAATGTTCACACTCTCTTTGTAAATTCAATTTTCGGTGTAGTTTTTGGGCTTCCAGATGATGTCGTTGCTAGAGTTGGGAAAGAGCTATTGATCCTAATGTATTTGGTGATCGAAATCATCTTCTCTCTAGTTCAATGGTACTTTGTCTGGTGTGTAAAGTGTTAGTTCATAACCTACAGCTAACTAGTTGGTTAATTTAAAGTCATTCTTTATCTTATACATATTCAGATGTATATGATAAAGTCCATGAGATAAAAATACATTGCAAATGAAATTATGATGAGATTATAATTATCACATTCATATTGCATGTATGTAGTATCTCTAAGTTCTTTTTAGTTATTGTTATATTAATCTTAATAGAATATAAAAAAACTAGCATATGTTATGTTTTTCTTTATGAAAGAAGTAGTCAATCTCATTTACTAAAGTATGACGATACTCAAATAAATATGTTGGTGCTTGTTGGAGAACAAGTTCACAAAACTGACCTTATATGAGAATTTTATTTGGAACATTACTTGTATGTCTATGGAAAATTTCATTGTGATTTTTATACAAGTGATCATTTGATTTGAGATCTCTAAATTTATCTTATATAGTTATTATAGTATTTTGTTAATACTTATGAACAGTCATAGTCAAGGATAGCTAAGTTGGTAGTCATTAGATATAGCATAAACTATGTAAAGGCAGTTAAGTGATCAATACAAGATTTGAGAATGCTTTATTATTGTCGATTAATATCATAAAATTCTTGGCCAAGATAGAAAGACAATTTGAAAATATTTCTAAAATTTCATTAATTGAATCAATTACCAATAGTGGAGAATTAACATGATTGGACTCAAAATAAAGTAGACATTAATTTAATGCTCTATTTCTAATTAGAATATTATATAATGAAAAGATTAAATTATGACAAAAAATTATGAATAGAAAGATTAGTCAAAATCACTTTGACATTTTTTAATATGTGAGTTATCACGATGCTGCTAGACGCTAATTTTGATTTATGGATATAAATTGTTTGATTAGAGACTTAAAGATAAATTAAAAGGGTTTAATTTATCAAAGCCTACATATTATTTAAGTTTACGATTTATATCTATTGGCAAATATTTAGAAACCTAATGAGTCAGAATAAAGAACGAGTTAAAGAGAAAAAAATATTTTAATCAAATTAGACTTAATTGTAAAGTTTGAGTAGTTTTATGATTAAATATGAGATATTTAATAAATAAGGATCAATATGAGATACTGAATCCTATTTAGGCATAATTGGTATTTAGTTAGAATTATTTATATTTCTATTTAAAGTTTAATTCAAATTAGAATCTAAGTTTAATTAAATTACTAAAATATCTTAAACTTATTATAAATAGGCTTAAGCTCTAAGGGAGCTAGCACTCCTTGCCTAATCGTATCTGTAATAATTACAAAGTTTTCTCAATAAGGTCTGTGGATACCATTAGAGGTCAAATATTTCTAAGGCTAAGGTGGCTGAGATGAGCTAATTTCATAAACAGCTCGAGAAAAATAATAAAAAAAGGATCAAGCTTTGGAATAAGATACAAAATAGAATTATGCTTTATTATAATTTATACGCTAACCATTTTATAGAATTTAAGATATCTTGACTTTCAGACAGGGATAATGATGGTGATATTACTAGTATAAGGTTTGATATTTTTGGTTCTTATATTTAATCATCTTGTGCTACTTTTGTGTTGCTTCCATCTCCTCCTCGAAATTAAAGAGGAGTTCACCCCCATGGTGCACCCTCTGCTTGTTAGTCCCATTACTATCATTGTTTACTAGTTTACAACCCTTATGCTATGGACTTCTGTGAAATCAATGTTGCTAAAGAAATTAAACCATCATTGAAGAAGTAACTTACAATCTCCATTATTTAGATGACTAGGGGAATTGCAATTATGACAGGTTAGCTTGCCATCATCTTTCATGATCTATGATTTTGGCACTCAAAAGGTTGTAAAGAATTGGTAAGTGTTAAATGATTCCTTTTTGTAGTCTCAGGGAAGGATGAAGAACTCTTTTTGTTGGTAAAATTCTTAATAACAAACATATGTTTTATGCTACTTATGAAGTTTCAGAATTTGAAATGTTCTACTGCTAAGTAGGCAAACTTGTTTCTAGAGAGCCATAATGGTCAATTATATAACATCGTTTCTTAGGTGGTTACTAGGATATAAAATTTATAATGATATTCTTACAATGCTTTTCTTTGCAAACAATTGTTGTTGTGTGTGGCTATTAGTCTTCAGGTTAGGCCTACCATTGGATTTGTCACAAAATATTATGCCAGCAATATAAACATGAGGAGTGGTGATAACATTTGAATATATGCCTACTTAAGTTTTGATTGTCCCTTTTGTTTGCTTACAGTCCTATACAAGATGTTGTTGCCTCTTATAAGACTAGAGCTACAACTAATATTATCTTTGGCCTTGCGTTGGGCTATAAGTATGTCGCCATTCAATTATTATTATTATAGTTAGTATCTTTATTAGCTTTAGCTTTTCAACTATGTATGCATTGTTATGGCTGTTATAAAATGCACAATTGCTACAAAATTGACAATTAATGCTTATAGTCCCATCAGTGACAATATTAGGGGCATTACAAAGATGGCCACTATGAGTCACCTCATTTGTGAGTGAATTATTGCCTTTGATGCTAATTGTAATACTACTGCTACTATTGGAAAGGCGACAAGGATTACTCTATCACAATATTTGTTGTTGAGGCGAAAGATAAAATTAAAATCCTTTCTTATGTTGTACAAGTTGTAAACGTGTTTCACTCTTTTACAATTTAAGGGATTTAAGCATATTTTGCATACTATCAATCATTTTGAATTGTTTGAAACCATTTATTTAAGAGAAAATTTTGCATATTGTTACTATTGGTTGTTCCTGAAGTACCTGTTGTGTTGACAACCTTTATGTGTATAAGAAATAAACAGGATGAAACATAATCACAAAGATCATATGAAATAGGATCATTTCATATGCATATAAAAAACAAAGAATCACGTGTTTGGATTTATGTTATAGTTTCACCAATTAAAGAACTGTTCGCCACTTTAATTGCAGAAAAAATTTGTTTATTGTTTCTATCCTCTTTTGTTTGTTAATTCCATAAGAAGAAGTAACTTTTCACATAGATGCATATATATAAATATATAACGTTGCCTTCTTCAAATAACTACTCTTTGTAGTTATTCCAAGAGTCTAAGGACTATTATACCCTTCATGGGTGTAATCATGACTCATATCTCCCACTCACACATGATGGGTTTAATCTTAAAAACAAACTCTACAATGCTTATACTTATTCAATAACCGGTGTGACCAGTATACGACGAGAGCACAGTGCCATATATATATTAGGAGTATATGACATCTCGATTAACAAATTGATCTTAGGACTTATGTGTCTTTGAGTAGAAATAGTATGCTATATCCTAGGTCATATCTTGCATCTGCACTTTTCTTTGATCTCCTTTAGTTTCTTCTGTCATAATTGTATTCAAGTTCTCTACTAAAGAGACGATGGCCATCAATAAATATTTTTCATATAAGTCAATGATAAAAAAAAATAAATGACCTTCCTCTGTTCTCAATTCTCTTTTAAATTAAATTTAATTTGCTTTCCTAGAATTATTCTATAGGATTGCATCTTGTATGATCTTTTGGCAATAACGTAAAGTAGCAAACTTTAAATTCAATTCTCAAGAATGAGACATGAGTCATAAGGATATATGATGAGGTTCTTCTCAACCTCAAGGGTCTCACACAACGTAAGATTAGATCTTGCGACTTACATTAATCCCTTTTTGTGATCAGTTGTGCACATATGTTACGAGTTATGTGTTACGGTATTTACCCACTTTATTTCACTTGAACATCTTTATTTAACAAATACCGTATAGATTATAGTTCAAATATACTCAATGTTTAACTTGAATTCACTTGTCTACTCAAAAAACTATTTGGAACTCACATCTGACAATGTAAGACAGATATAGTGATTAATAAATCACTTTGAACCAATTTTCTTTCAACATTTATGTTTTAAGTGTCTCACTCTCAATTATCACCTAGATAATAAACATTAAACTTGCCTCATCTCTAGCGAACATAAACACCAGAGGTGATTTCCCGTGTGAAAAAGCCAATCTATAATCCGTCTCATATATTTATGATTCATCCCAAAATATATTTATACACAAACACATATATTCATGAATCAAATGATAAACAATGTATACTCTTCATCATACATTATATCCAAACATATGACATTAGACTGAGTGAACATACATAAAGAAATGTTTATCAGTATATTTCAAAATTTACGTAGTCCTAATGACTTTACATGCCCAATGTATACATCTCTAGAAATTGGCTTTGTCATTAGGTCTGCTATCATATCTTGCGTAGATATATATCTCATGTTCACTTCACCTTGTGCAACTATATCTTTCATATAATTATTCTTAGTATCTATGTGCTTTGTCTTACAATAAAATTTGGGTCTTTAGTATAAGCAATTGCAGCTTGACTATCACAGTTGATGGTCATTGGATTAATTTTGCTTTTAGTGACTCCCAAATGTACAAAAAATCGATGAAGCCACACAACCTCTTGTACTGTAGCTGAGAATGCTATAAATTCAGCTTCCATTGTGCATAATGCAATGAAAGATTGTTTCTTACTTTTCCATGATATTGCTCCATAGTTTAGCACGAATACATATCATGAGGTAGATTTTCTTTCATCTAAATGTCCTCTCCAGTCTGCATCTGTATACTCTTGTATTCATAGATCATTGCCTTGATATCATAATGCATAGTCCACAGTTCCCTTTAGATACCTCAATATTCTCTTTACTGCTTTCCAATGTGCTTGGCCTAGATTTGATTGGTATCTGCTCACCATCCCAACAGCGTAACAAATATCTGGTCTTATACACATCATTGCATACATAAGATTTCCAACTACACTAGAGTAGGGAACATTCTTCATTTGTTCCCTTTCTTGTGGCATTGACTGACAATTTCTCTTATAAGGCCTTCATTTTTAGCAATAGGATTATTAATTAGTTTGCAATCTTGCATATGGAATCGTTCAAGAATTCTTTAAATGTACATCACTTGTGAAAGCGATAACAATCTCTTTGAATGATCTCTTAAAATCTTGACTCCAAGAATGTATGCTGCTTCACTCATGTCTTTCATTTCAAATTCAGATGATAACTAGGTTATTCCATATAGATTTCTTGGAACAATAATCGACATACTTTATTTTCTTAACCTGCCTTGATAAAACCTTCAGGTTGTTCCATATAGATTTCTTCATCTAATTCTCCATTGAGAAAAGCAATTTTTACATGCATTTGATGTAATTCAAGATCCATACTGGCTACTTTAGCTAGAATAAGATGGATTGAAGCAAACTTCACAACAGGTGAAAAAATGTCCTCGTAATCAATTCCCTCCTATTGTGTGTATCCTTTTACTACAAGATGTGCCTTATATCTTTAGATATTGCCATCAGCTTTTCGCTTAATTTTGAGAAGCCACATGTTCCCAATTACTTTACGCCCTTCAGGGAGGTCAACCAAGTCCCATACTTGATTTGAGCTTAAAGAAGCAATTTCTTCTGTCATTGCTTTCATCCATTCTTCTTTAGCAGGACCAGTAAGAGCCTCATTTATATTCCTTGGCTCTTCTTACTCTTGCAGAACAATCATATTAATTTCTCCTTCAATTTCAAAATGACGTTGGGGAATTATTCCTCAATTACTTCATCTTAACCGAGGTTCATCATAAACAAATTCATGATTGATCTGACTGCTCCCACTCGGATCAGTCATCATAGAGAACCTTTCTGTGGAATTGCTCCCACTTGGTTAAAGTTTCCCATCTTGATTCTTCATAACAGAATGATTATGATCAAGCGACTTATATAACAATAGGTCTTTACCTATTTCGCCTTGTTTAGAAAAATCATTCTCTAAGAATGTTACATCTCGTGATTCAAATTTAGTTACACCTCCATTATCTTGTTCACTAATGAACACGTATCCTTTTGAATGTTCTAAGTATCTCATAAAAATATTTGTTCTCCCTCTTGGGCCTAATTTCTCATGTTTATGAGAGAGATCATGAACATAGGCTGCATACCCCCAAGGTCTAAGACTTGACATATCAAGTCTCCTACCAGTTCACAACTCATATGGTGTGCTAGTAACTGATTTTATGAGCACACGAGTAAGTACATAAGTGGTTGGTAGCAATGCATCACCCCAAAAGGTGATTGGTAAATTTGCTTGGGCCATCATGGACCTAATCATTTTTAATAGTGTCCCATTTTGTCTTTCAGCGACACCATTTTGTTGTGGGGTTCTAGGAATTGTTAATTGCCTTTCCATTCCTTTCTCATCACATAAAGCCTTGAACTTTTCTGACAAGTATTCTTGTCTACGATCAGTTCGTAATGCTTTTATTTTTCTTATCTAATTGATTCTCAACCAAGTTCATGTATTTTATGAAACAATTGAATGCTTCCGATTTATGAGAAATCAAATAGATATGACCATATCGAGTATAGTCATCTATGAATGTAATGAAATAAATTGCCCCATGTCTACCCCTTACATTCATTAGATCACAGATGTCATAATGAATTAATTATAATGGATATAAAGCTCGTGTTCCCTTTCCAAATGACTTTCTTGCCATTTTACTAGCTAAACAATGCTGACATGTAGGTAGATCTACTTGACTTAAATTACCTAAAAGCCCTTCTTTAGCTAATCGACTGATTCAATTTTGACCAATATGGCATAGTCTAGCATGCCACAAAGTTGCATCGTAGTTGGAATTATTAGATGTAAATAATGAATAACTAATATTATTATTTTTCTTTAACACATCTAGTACAATAAAACCATCACATAAAAAACCATGACCACAATTAATAGATTTAAGATAAAAATCCATTCCACCACTGTGGAAATTTATGTTGAAACTAAGTTTAACTAATGTCAACACAGATAAAAGATTCCTACGAATTTGTGGAGCAAATAATACTTCAAGTAGGATAAGGGGTTGCCCTCCATGCATATCCAATTTACATGTGCCGATTCCCTGTACAATAACTTTGGAATTTTCACCTACATAAAGCCATCGACTACCATGTGGGAGTTTACGAAACTCAACGAAGGCATCATGATCCTTCGCTATATGGTTGGTTGCTCCTGAGTCTGCAATCCACAAAGGATGTGATTCAGTTAGAAAAACAGAACAAGAAACATTCACAG
>JANVCQ010040594.1:0-11331 GCA_025531925.1 Erythroxylum plowmanianum
ACCCAAATAAACATTTAACATCACTAATTCCTCATTTAATAGTTCTGACGTCCAATCAAAGTTCGGGGTCCAACATGCAATATATTCAAACACCCAATCAAAACAACTTAACGAGGATAAACTATTAACAACTTTTCACAATAATGGTATTTCCTTTTTGATACTTTTATTCAAACTCACTTCTTTTTTTTCTTTTTTTTTCAAAAGTAGAAGTGGTAGAAGCTACATCAACATAGTATTCATAACATGGAATTTTAGCAAATATAACCAACCCACATGTATGCATACCTCCACATATAGCCTTTTGTACAATCACATTCTTTAACTGTTTGTTTGGTTAGCGTCTTCAACATGCAGAGACAGGACGAGACAGAAATCTGAAGACGGAACATAAAAAATTGAAAACAGTGAGGTGTTTGGTTGTGGTGGATAGAACAGAGAAAATTATCCCCGTCCTCAGGACTGAAATGTGTTTGGTTGTAGTGGACAGAACAAAAAATAATATTAATGACGAAAATGCCCCTACAGTATAATATATTAGAAAGATGTAATTCATTGATCATTTTATAATTGTATCAATATTTATTTGAAATGTATGTGTAATTTGTTAATTACGATGAAATAAAATGAGAAATTAGGCATATTTATTGAAAAATGAAACCTAAAAATTAACTATCTTACAAGTTAATTATCTTATTATTAACTTGTAACTGAAATAAAATTAATTATCTTATTATTATTATTATTATTATTATTATTATCATTATTATTATTATTATTGTTGTTGTTGTTGTTGTTGTTGTTGTTGTTGTATAAGATTTGGTTTCGCCCTACCTTCAACTCGAGTTTTGGGTAGATAAGTGGTATCAGAGCTTACAGGTGACTCCCACGTCTTGTGTTCGAATCGCAGTAAAAACCATCCTGCATTCCAACAGTCCTGGGGCTGGTAGTTCGGCCTCAGAAGCGTGGGTTGCTGTGGAAACGTGGTGGGCTTATAAGATTTGGTTTCGCCCTACCTTCAACTCGAGTTTTGGGTAGATAATTATTATTAATTTATTATTATTATTAATTTATTATTATTATTATTATTATTTATTGTGATTATGATCATTATTATTATTATTTATTTATTATTATTATTATTATTATTGTTGTTGTTGTTGTTGTTGTTGTTGTTGTTGTTGTTGCAAGGGACGTGTTAGGTTTCGTATGTAATTCAGAAGGTTATTTTTGACATTTTCAGTTCTTGTCCATAGGATAAGAATTCTTGTACCTCAGTTTTGGAAGGAACAAAAATTTATGTCCTTGTCCTCTGAGGACGAAACAAAAATGATTGAGGACAGCAAGCAAACAGCACGAAGGACAGAACTTTTGTGTCTCTGTCCACCGTCCTCACCCACGAGGACGCTAACCAAACGCAGGGTAAGAATTAAAAAATGCTCCACTAGTTTTAGGACTTGGGTAGGGCATTTGGTTAGGAGCATGTAATGTGGCTTATACAAAAGAAAAGGTTAATTAAGGTCAAGGGGGTTAGAAAAGGAAAATTCACATAGTTGGGTAGGCTATTTGGCTAATGTAGCTCGTAATCAACGAAGAACGTCTAATCATTTTCATAAAATGCATGTGATAAAAATGTGGGCTCAAATAGAAAATCAATGCAAAGTAAGGATGCATATGTCATGAAGGCCACACATAACAAACAAAACAGTGAGACTTATATAGATGTGTCAGTCTACTACGGCTCAAAACCTCACTAGCTTTTGTCTACCACTACTCACCACTCTTCTAAGAATAATGCACATTAACAAACCACAAGAGCACAAGTACATTCCAAAATTTACTATGGATTTTACTAATCAATTCACACTCTAATTATGACTAAATAATCTTAAAAGCAATAAAAAACAATGAAATTTTTTATTTTGTTTGTTTGATTTTGAAAACTGTCTAAGAAGTCACATAAGCTACAATTAAGCTAAAAAACATACATTAAAACTAATCTACCCCACCCCCACACTTAAAACTTACGTTGTCCTTAATTTAAAATCAAATGTAAGAAATAGAGTATTTAATAAAAATAGCAAATGAGAAAATGTAAATGATAGAAATTTACTTCCCTTAGGTTGCCTGTCAAGCAATACCTTTGTTTAACGTCATTGGCTCAACCTCCAGTTGCATGTATTAAGTGACACCAGTCACATCCTCTAGCATCAACACCTCCAAATCCTCTATGTGGAAGCTTTCATAGTATGACTTCAAGTGATGACCATTCACTATAAATGTCTTGTCAGTTTTGAGGCTTCGTATCTCCACTACACCAAAGGAAAGACATGAGTGATAACAAACTGACCAACCTAACGGGAACGCAACTTACTTGGAAAGAGTTTGATTTTGGAATGATATAGTAACGCTTTCTGGCCCACTAAGAAGCTTTTCCTCAAAATGATCTTATCATGAAAAGCTTTCGTCCTCTCCTTATATATCATTGCATTTTGATATGACTCATTCTTCATCTCTTCCAACTCTTGAAGTTGCAACTTCCCATACACTCCCGCATCATCTAAATGCATGTTGCATCTTTTGATAGCTTAATATGCCTTATGTAGTAATTCCACCGGAAGATGACATGGCTTACTAAACACTAGCCTATATGGCAACATTCCAGTTGGTATTTTATAAGTCGTCCTGTAGGCTTATAATGCATCTTCTAGTCTTACACTCAAATCCTTCCTATTGGGTTACACAGTTTTCTCCAAGATTAGCTTGAGTTCTCCATTTGAGACTTCAGCTTGTGATAAAACAAATGTAATGTCACAGTAGTAGAGTGTAATCACTGATGTAATAGATGAAAGGAAGAAAGGAATAGAAGAATTGTATTGAAAGTGTTTCGTAAAAACTGACACTGGCAGATTTCACAAGTCTGCCTTGCTCCTTAATGTCATTATTCAATTAAATTATTCCTCTTGCTCTCTCCTTCTCTCACTGTCTATATATAAGCTAATTTGTATAACAAACTTATAACAAAAAGCCATGTTGGCCAATGTGACCCATAACAAAATATAGCAAATAACCAACACGCACAGCCTCTGTTTCTGCGTAACCAACTTCCACCCCAGCGCTCATGTCCTTTATTCCTGGCATACTCAGATGCTTCTATTCTTTGCTGGACCCAGCTCTAGGAAAGCCTCTTGCCTTTTTCCTTTGATACACAAACTGGATTGTTGGTTTGCTATGCCCATCAATACCTCTGCCACAAGATTCACCTTGTCCTCAAGGTGGAAAGACATCTTTGATCAACTGAAATGGCTCCCAAGTTGCTTTAAAAGAGGGAAGATGTTTCCACTTCACTAAGAGCTCAACGTTAGTGCCGCTACCACGAGTTGCCAAAATCGTCTCTGGTTCTACCTCCCAATCCAATTCTGGAGATAATACTGGAGGAAGGGGCTGAACTTGATTGGTGTTGTCGACTGCCTTTTTCAGTTGTGATATGTGGAAAACTGGGTGGATACCCGCTGATGGAGGAAGTTGAAGTTCATAGGCAATAGCTCCAATACGTTTCAATATTGGAAAAGGACCGAAATATTTGGGCGCTAGCTTCTCATTTGACCTTGAAGCCAATGAACTTTGACGATAGGGGCGAAGCTTTAAGTACACCAAATCATCGGCCTCAAAGTGTACATCGCAACGGTGCTTAACTGTAGCCTGTTTAATCCAGTTCTAGGCTATTACCAACTGCTCCTTTAACTCATTAAGCATCAGGTCATGGTTCATTAATTGTCCTCAAGAGCTGAATTGGAAGTTGTGCTGCAACCATATCGAACCAAGATGGGAGGGTCCCTACCATAAACAAGCTTGAAGGGTGTTGTCTTGGGAGAAGTATGGAAAGAGGTATTGTATGAATACTCAGCCCAAGTGATCCATTTAGCCCATTATTTTGGTTGTTGGTTTGTAAAGCAATGCAAGTACGTCTCAACACATCGATTCACCACTTAACTTTGCCCATCGTTTTGCGAGTGATCAGAGGTGCTTCTCTTAAGCTTGGTGTGCTGGAGACGGAACAACTCAGCCCAAAAATGGCTCAAGAAAATTCTGTCCCGATCCATAACGATGCTTCTAGGGAATCCATGGAGCTTAACAACCATATTAATAAACTCCTCTGCCACTATTTTTGCAGTATAAGGATGTTTCAAAAGAGTGAAGTGTGCATACTTACTTAATCTATCCACAACCACCATAATGGAATTAAATCCGTGTGATTTTGGAAGGCCATCAATGAAGTCCATGCTTAGGTGGAATAGCCTGTGGAATGGGGAGTGGCTGTAAGAGGCCAGCTGGGGTCAATGTTTGGTACTTATTTTGCTGACATATGGGGCATACTTTTACAAACTTTTTGATCCTAGCGTGCATGTCATCCCAATATGATTCTTCTGAAATACGCTTGAAGGTGCGTAGAAAACCTCCGTGACTGGCAATAGGACTACTATCGAATTCCTATAGCAACGTCGGAATTAAAGAAGAAGCCCTTGGTATCACCAACTTCCCTTTAAAAAATAATGTATCATGCTCAAGAGACTAGCCTGGATGAGAAGAAGAATTCCTTTCCAAAGATTGCTTGATAGCTAATAACTCGGGATCATTCTCAATTTCTTGAGACAACAAGGATAAATCCAACACAGAGGGGACGGAAATTACCATCATCTCCACTAGATGAGGAATGCGCGATAAAGCGTCTGTAGCTCTATTTTTCGGTTCGGGCTTATATTGCACTTCAAAATCAAAGCTTATGATTTTAGTTAACCACCTTTGATACTCCAGTGCTACCATACGTTGCTCCAGCAAATAGTGCAAGACCTTTTGGTCGGTGCAAACAATAAAGTGCCATGAACTCCCGTTCGTATACTGATTTGTAACATGCTCGACCTTGCAAAGCGCGACTGAAAAAGGCCAAGGGTCGACCTTTTTGAGATAATAAAACCCCCAACCCAATACCTGAAGCATCTGTCTCCACCACAAATACCTCCAAAAAATTAGGGAGAGCCAAAATAGGGACTGATTTCATAGCCTTTTTAAGTTCTTCCACCGCCGCTGTTGCTTCACTAGTCCACTCAAAGGAATCTTTCTTGAGTAAATGAGTAAGTGGGGCAGCAATCCTCCCGTAATGGTGAAAAAAACACCTATAGTATCTAGTCAACCCCAAGAACCCTCTCAACTCCTTTGGATTAGTTGGAAGAGGCCATTCATCCATCACTTTGATTTTGTTATAATCGGCTGCCACCCCCTTTTTCGAAATTATGTGGTCGAGGTTCTCCACTTTAATTTGATAGAAGCAACATTTCTTGACATTGGAGAACATTTTGTGGTCACGTAGCAAAGCCAACACCTTTTTCAAGTGTCCTTCATGATCTGCAAGTGTGGCACTATAAACAAGGATATCATCAAAAAACACCAATACATAGCGCCGCAACAAATGCTTAAATATGTTGTTCATCAAGACTTGAAAAGTTACTGAGGCATTGGTTAGGCCGAATGACATAACGAGGAATTCATAATGGCCTCGTGGGTACGAAAAGCCGTCTTGTGTACATCCTCCATTTTGACGCGAATTTGGTGATAACCAATTTTGAGATCAAGTTTACAAAATACCCGCGCGCCGTGAAGCTCATCTAAGAGCTCATCGATATTAGGAATGGGGAAGCAATTTGGGACCATCGCGTGATTGAGGGCACAATAATCGACACAAAACCTCCAACTCCCGTCTTTCTTACGCACCAACAAAATCGGACTTGCAAATGGACTCACACTTGGTAGAATAATTTCAGCGGACAACATTTCAGCTACCAAGATCTCAATTTTCGCCTTTTGGATATGTGGATAGCGATAAGGGTAGACATTGACTGGACCGCTATCTTCTTTCAACACTATAGCATGCTCATTTCCATTAATAGGAGGAAGACCTGTGGGATTAAAAAATACATCTTCAAACTCACTCAACAACATCTGGGTAGCTGGGTTATCATGGCCCTTCAACTCAGAATCCTCAACTGAAATATTCATTAATTCCACTATAATGCTCGATTTCTCTTGTTGCAACTCCTTAACCATAGTCTTCAAGGAAACCATGGCTTTGGTAAGGCTAGGATCACCCTTAAGAGTTATAAGTTTGCCTCCAATCTCGAATGACATTGTCAGCATCTTCCAATTGTCATGGGTCTCACCCAATGTAGACAACCACTTGAGTCCCAATATTAAATCAGTACTTCCCAATGGTAGAGGCAAAAAATCCTCCACTATAGTCAGTTCTTGAAGCTTCAGGACCACTATTTTACACACACCCATTCCCTTTAATTGCTTTCCAGAGCCAATAATGACCCCGTAATTAGTTGTCTCCTAGATAGGTATCTGCAAAGTTTCTACCAAGGTCGTAGAAATGAAATTATGTGTGGCTTCGCAATCAATCAACACTACCACTTCTAACCCATGGACTTCACCTTTTAGCTTCAATGTCCTCGGTTCCGAGAGGCCCACAACAGAATTCAATGATAATTCCACCTGACTCAATGCCTCCTCCACTATCTCTTCTCCAATACCTTCACACGTATCATTCTCATCTTCTTCACTAAAAAGCAGAACATTCAACTTCGCTGTGGACAGTAGTGACCAAAATGCCACTTCTCGTCACATCTAAAACAAAGACCCTGAGCTCTTTTTGACTGAGCCTTTTAGGGGGTAAGCTTTCGAAATTTTGGAGGTTTGAAAACGACTGGGGTTTTTGTTGTTTTCGTGGTGTGAGGGGTGTATGGTAGTGGGGGTGATGAAACAAAGGTCGGGGTTTGAGTTTTGGAGGGATGTTGTGCATGGTGTAAGGGGTTATAAGGCTTAGTCTAGGTTATGGTTTTGGTGTCTGTTTTATGTGGGTCTGGGGGTGAATCTTTTTGGGCCTTAGGGCTATAGATAAAACCCAGAATCTGATTCTTCCTCTCAATGCGATTTGTTGTTTCTATTGTCTCCTTCAGAGAATGTGGGTTTAAAACCAACAATTCAGCTCTGATTTTTTCTTGCAAGCCATTCACAAACACATCTGCCATGGTCCCTTCCTCTAATGCTCCTATAGATGCTGTCAAGTATTCAAACTGAGCCCGATATTTTGCCACTGTTTCACTGCAAAGAAATGATGCAAGAGAGTGCCATCTTGCAACCCTGCAAAATGTTGCAACACTTGCGTTTTTAGCTCTTCCCATGAAGAGAAGGTCCGAGTACACTCCTCAAAATGCAACCAAGCTTGTGCCTCCCCCTCAAAACAAACCCCCACCACCTCCAACTTGTCTGCTTCCATCAAACGATTAATGGAAAAGTATCGTTCGGCCTGAAAAATCCAAGAATAAGCCCCATCTCCACCAAAAATTAGAAGCTCTAGTTTCCTGGGAAATTTGTCTCTCTCCAACACTTTCTCAGCTATGGTAAGGGTGGTTGTTGGGTTGGTTTGTGTTGGCAGAGGTTGGGGGTCTTGAGTGTTTATGGTGTTTTGGGTGTTGTTATCAGTGGGTAGAGGAATGGGTTCTTTGTCTTTCTGGTGGGTGATGGGTAATTTTGATGAACTAGATTCACCGAGATGGATAGATGGTGTGGTTTGTGATTGGTTTTGGATTTAGTTTAGGATGAGTTGAACATTGGTTTGTGTGTCCAATAGGTTCTTCTGATTTTCTTAAAGTTGAGATATGAGAAGTGTCATATTGGCACTCATTCCCTTGACATCCTCCTCGAGTTGCTCAACACGAGTTTCCATCCGAGTCTTAGGGTGAGCGGCCTCCATTTTGTTTGATTCAAAAAACTCACACGGGATCATGGGCTCTGATACCAAATTGATAAAAGAAAATGTAATGTCACAGTAGTAGAGTGTAAACACCAATGTAATAGCTAAAAGGAAGAGAGGAATAGAAGAATTGTATTGAAAATGTTTCGTAGAAACTGACACCGGCAGATTTCACAAGTCTGCCTTGCTCCTTAATGTCATTATTCAATTACAATATTCCTCTTGCTCTCTCCTTCTCTCACTGTCTATATATAAGCTAATTTGTATAACAAACTTATAATAAAATGCCATGTTGGCCAATGTGACCCATAACAGAATATAGCAAATAACCAACACACACAGCCTCTGTTTCTGCGTAACCAACTTCCACCCCAACGCTCATGTCCTTTATTCCTGGCAAACTCAAATGCTTATATTCTTTGCTGTACCCAGCTCTAGGAAAGCCTTTTGCCTTCTTCCTTTGATACACAAACTGGATTGTTGGTTTGCTATGCCCATCAACTTGCCCGCTGGTTTGGGGATGGTAAGCAGTAGAAACTTTGTGCGTGATCTTTTCTGAACATTGCTTCCATCACCTTGTTGAAAAAGTGGCTTCCTCTGTCGCTAACGATAGCTTTCGGTATCCCAAACCTAGAAAGAATGTTATCCTTAACAAATTCTACAACAACCTTAGCATCGTTAGTCCTAATGGCTTTGGCTTCCACCCATTTAGAAACATAATCAACCGCAAGAAATATATAAGTAAAGCCAAAAGATAGAGGGAATGGTCCTATAAAAGATTAGAATCAATTCCCCAAACGTCAAAAATTTCATAGAAAAGTAAAGGAGTTTGTAGCAATTGATCCTTACAAGACAGGTTACCTGACTGTTGGCATCTATAACAGGATTTGCAAAAGATATATGCATCTTTGAACAATATTGGCTAGTAGAAGTCGCTCTCTAAAACTTTATGAGTTGTCCTTTTCACTCCAAAATGTCCTCCGCAAGTGTACGAATGGAAGAAAGCTAAAATTGATGATGATTCATTTTCCGGTACATACCTCTTGATAACTTGATCTGTACAGTGCCTACGAAGATACGGGTCATCCCATACATAATACTTCGTTTCACTCCGTAGTTTGATCTGCTTAGTGTTTCCAAAGATACAGGTCATCCCATGCCTAATATTTTGCTTCATTCCATATCTTTTCCCTCTGAGCCTTTGTTAAACTAACAGGTAATTCGTTAGTAATTAAAAAGTTGACAATGTCTGCATACCATGACAATGGTAGAAAATAATTGCTCATTCGGAAAGGTTTCTTGCAGAGGGATATCATCTTCTTCCTTTATCAAATAGCTGAGATAGTACGCCACCACATTTTTTCCCCCTTCTTATCTCTGATCTCCAAATTTAATTCCTGAATGAGGAGAATCCATCTAATCAGACTCAATTTTACTTCTTTCTTTGTGAGCCAGTATTGTAAAGCTGCATGGTTAAAGTAAACAATCACTTTAGCACCAAAGCAAATATGATTGAAAATTTTCCAAAGCAAAAACCACAAATAACAGTTCTTTTTTAATAGTGGAATAATTTAATTGAGCTTGGTTTAAAGTCTTTGAAGCATAGTATATGACATGCAAAGCTTTTCCCACTCTTTGTCTTAGAACTGCCCCCATTGCATAATCGCTCGCATCACACATAATCTCGAAGGTGAGGTTCCAATTTGACGGTTGAATCACTGGTGGGGATGTCAGAAGCTCCTTAAGTTTATTGAATGCTTCCTTTCACCTCTCATTGAGCTCAAAGGAGACATCTTGTTGAAGAAGCTTGCATAGTTATACAACTATCTTTGAAAAGTCCATAATGAACCTTCGATAACAACCTACATGCCCAAGAAAAGAACGCACTTCCCTCACAGTGGATGGGTAAGGTAAAGAAGAAATAAGATCAACTTTAGACTTGTCTTCTTTAATACCCTTAGCAAATATCACATGGCCTAAAACTATACATTGATCTACTATAAAATGACAGTTTTCCTAGTTCAACACAAGTTAGTTTCTACACATCATTCCAAGATAATGGCAAGATTCTTAAGAAATTCATCAAAAGAAGATCCATACACACTAAAATCATCCATGAATACCTCAATAATCTTCTCAACATATTAAAAAAATGCTTACCATATACCTTTGAAACGTGGCGGGTGCGTTACATAATCTGGATGACATCCTTCGGTAAGCAAACGTATCGAATGGGCATATAAATGTGGTCTTCTCCTAATCTTCTGGTGCGATCGGGACCTGAAGATAACTTGAAAAGCCATTTAAAAAGCAATAATAGTCATAACCAACTAATCTCTCAAGCATCTGATTAATAAAAGGAAGGGAAAAATGGTCTTTACGAGTACCATAATTAACTTTTTATAATCAATACATACTCGCCACACAATTTGCACTCTAGTAGGAACTAACTCACCTTCCTGATTTGTCACAACGGTGATTCCACACTTCTTTGGAACCACCTGGACAGGACTTACCCACTTACTTCTGGAAATCGAGTAGATAACCCCAACATTGAGAAGCTTTAACACTTCCTTGTTCACAACTTGCATCATTGGAGGATTCGGCCTGCACTGAGCTTGCCTTATGGGTTTTGTATCCTTTTCCAACAAAATGCGGTGCATGCATATGGAAAGACTTATCCCTTAGATATCTGCGATAGTCTACCCGATGGCCTTCTTGTGCTCTCTCAACATTCGAACTAGCCCATTCTCTTGATTTGAAGTCAACTCTGCCAAGATGATAACTGGGAGAGCTTGCTTATCTCCCAGATAGGCATATTTTAGATGTGTAGGGAGTGGCTTCAATTCCAATTATGGTGCCTACACATCAGAAGGTAACAACTTCTGATGAGCTTCAAGTAGTTGTATAGAAGCCAAATCATACCTTTTTGGAGAGCTTTCCAATGAGTCCAAGGTGATTGTTATTTCCACAAGCTCTTCTCCCATGTTAACATCAGTATTGGCTTCTACTTCCATATCCTCAGTTAAAACCATTTCCAAATGATCACTGCCACTTAATTTAAACATTTCCTGCACCAAAAAGATCAATCAAATCAACAAAAAAACACAATGATCATTAGGAGGATGTTTTATGGCATCAAAAATATTGAAATGAATTACTTCCCCATCATATTCCATTGTGAGTGTGCCCTTGTAAACATCTATCTTAGTTTGAGCAGTATTAAGAAATGGTCTCCCCAACAAGATAGGTATCAAATTACATGAGGTGTCATCATTCATATCCATAATATAAAAATTTGTAGGAAACACTAGCTTATTCACCTGCACTAAAACATCCTCAACCACATCATCAGGATAAGTATTAGTGCAGTCAACCAGTTGTATGATTACACTCATTGTTAGTAGTGTGCCCTAGGCCAATGGATATTTGTGATTCATGTACTAACATTATGACTTGTTAATAATATATTATGAGGTATTCCTTTCATATATGCATGTATTTCGTTTATGTAATGTGAT
>JANVCQ010040664.1:0-11326 GCA_025531925.1 Erythroxylum plowmanianum
TGCCAGGCATCGAAGAACTCCGCCATAGTTAGAGATCCTTGTATTAAGTTAGTACTTTAGTTGGCCCTCCGAGCATCGCATCATGGAGCATTTTCATGTATTTTGGATTTAAACTTTGATATGTAATATGTTACCTTGAGAATGCTTGTTGTATTTATTTAGATTGAAATGGCATGAAGCCCCTCAGTTTATGGGGCGTTTGATTAGAATGATTACGTGTATGAAATTGTATGTGTGAATCGAATTATGCATGGATGTTGGGATCGGGTCTGACATTTCGGGACACTCGACGAGGGCGCAGCCTGAGGGGCCGCCTCGGGAATAGAGATCCGGGGCCCGGGCCCAACATGCTTTCCTTTTAGGTTCTTCAAATTCATATATAATACGGATAGCTTTTAAAAGGTTCTAAATGAGGGATTAAGTTTAGATGCATAAGGTTATGCATCCTACATATTATGTAGAAAGTTGATGAGAAGTAAGTAGGAATGAAGAAACTGAAGCTTAATTTGTCGAATAATATAATGATAACTCTTAAAGTAGTTAGAATTAATTTATTAAATTGCTAAGGATAATTAGATGCTTATCCTAATAATACCTCACTAAAATTAAAGGGAAAATAAACATTAGTAACCTAAGGTAAAGCTCTAGATCCATATAACTCTCTGTTGATGAAAAAGTCAAGCGTACTTTAGCTAAAAGAGGGGGATTCCAATACTAGATTCATCCATATATCCTTTCTTTCTAGAAGGAATTGTAATAGAATCTCAAAGTTGGAAAGTGAGGATGGTCGTGTATTCACTAGTAGGAAAGAACGTTTAAACAATACTAGAAAATATTGTCAACGTATATTAGAAACCTACTTAAGGAATGCTCCATCAACTTGTTATATCAAAGTAGTTGTTCCCAAGCTTCTATCTAGCCAACATATTGAGTTTCTTACCAAGCCTTTCTCCCTTAAGGATATCGAGAACATTGCATGTAAGCATGGCCTCATTAAAGCTCTTTGCTTGGATGATTTTAATGCCTGTTTCTATTAAAATTCTAGGAGCTCTATCAATTGTGAAGCCAAGTTGGAGTTCTTCTTTAGTTATAAATGCTATCTACTTGGAATATTACACATCTATGATTAGTTCCTAAGAATTCAAATATGAAATATTTAAAGAAATTCATACCTATTTCTTATGTTAATGCCTTCTTTTAAATTATTTCTAGGATAATAGCTTTAAGAATTAAACACATTTTTTAATTAAGAATTACCTTATAAGAGACTTAGGTAGCAATTATGCCATTAAGATTGATATTTATAAAGCATTTGATATGGTGAATTGGGATCTTATCCTATTATCCCTTGATGCTTTTGGTTTTCTAGCCACTTTCATCAATTGGATAAGCCCATTGATATTAATTCCAACCGTTACTTTAATATAATATATGAAATGGAAGGAGAATTTAGATATGGATGGATAATTTTAGTACCCTTGGACCTTTAAAAATTTTATCGAATTACCTTATTATTAGTTTATTTTATTTTGTTAACTCAAAGATAAGTGTTCCGGTCTAAGGGAACAACTAGAGCTATAAAATAGGTGTTTTGAATTCCTTCAAAGTTGCAATCCATCTTATTCTCCTAACCCTTTAGAGGAGGATGTAATTCTTTGGCTAAAGAACTCAATAGATAAATTCTCCAAAAATTTGTGTATGGATATTTTCATATACTTAGCTACCAAATTCTACTAATACATAATGGCTTGGAATGAGCTACTTGCCCTTAAAGTATCTTTTTTTCTATGACTTATAGTCAAATAAAGTTTATCAACATTAGACATGATTAAAATTTTGCCCATCCTAGCCATCCAATTTCATAAATAACCTCTATTAAGAAGTGGTTGAATCCATAGGCCATATGTTATTTCAATGCCCTTATTTTATTCATTATAAGTAGACATCTTAACTAAATACATCTTAATTTGTTAGTTTTATGATTGTAAAATGATATTACAATGGATTTCTAACTTATCTGGTTTAATTAAGCATAATATATACAGCTTCATATAGCACTTGGATGCACCATATACACCATTTTGCATCAAACAAATCATCAACTCTTTAGGAATTTAAACTTCTTTCCTAAACTTTTGAGTCAAAGGAACATAAAATGGATAGGGTAGATAGCTTTAGTTAGAGTAATATGTTTTATGTTCTTTTAGGGCATGATAATACGATATAACATTTAAATAGTTGCTTCAGGATGATAACTAATTTTTTTAAGTTCAAGGTTTTTAGTCATCATCTGCTTAAACATTGTCAAATAGTTTTTGCATTTATCCTTTAGGCTTGTACAATAATCAAACCTTATGGCTTTTACCTTTTATAAATTGTTTCAAACAAATTTTTTTATAGATATGATTATAATCACCATAAAAACATCGTATTTAATGAGAATTAAAAAGTGTAAATACCATATGAGAAAGACCCATAAGAGTATAACTTATACCTATTTTTAGGTCTTAATGGATGGCGAGGTTAATATAATGCTCTCTTTTGGATATATGAGGTATTGGAAGCTCTCTTTATGTGATGAAAAAGCATTGTATATAAATTGGAGAATGACATGCTTCTTTTATAGAAATATTACCTATATTGAATGGATGCAATTATCATATCCTTATAATAAGACCTATAATAATTTTAATCTTGTTTTATGTCATTTAAAAGATAAAGAGCGATCTATATGAATAAGAAGATGTCACAATTACTTTTGGAATTAACATGAGTAAAAATTGTGCATATTTTTCTTTGAATTTTATGTCTTTCAGGTCTAGAATTTTTTTTTTGAAAACTTTGAACGAATTAAGCCTTGAAGACAAATTAAGAAGTCTTACAATACTAAGGATAAGTCAACCAAAATATTTAACTACAATATAGTCAATTGTAAAAGAGCTTACAACTCTGCATAGGTGAGATCCCTTCATCTCTGTTTAATCCGGCAGTCTTAGTTTGAAGGCAAGCTATGTATGTGATTCGTTGTAGGATCAACTAGAAGGCAGGAGATGCGTACTTGAATCGTCCTTGAATTGTGAACTGGAGATTGTGACTAATATGTCATGTTACGCATCTCTCTTGTTGACAAACACCACTACTGGATTATGTCATACATTCCAGTATTGAAATAAATAGGAACCATATATTTGTAGCCAAATATGATATAGTAATGTAGAATTGGTCTTGGGAGGTGATTTGGTCTTGGAATGTTCTTAGATTTCTCTCATCCCATATCACAGTGATTATTGAAGATAAGGTAATCCAAAAACACTTGTGTGTTGTGCTATTTCTGTATTTTTGCTATAGTGTATATAAACTTTCTAGTTTGGTAATTACTTCATTTGCCAGACACCTATAGCAGATCTTTAACCATAGGTTACTGATATAATCATAATCGAAGAATAAGTGTTCACCTATTTCTTCTGCTTGTCTGCATACACAACACTAATTTGGAATCTGGGTGTATTTGGCTAGTTTGTCTATTGTTTTTAATTTTCCTTTCATTGCAAGCCATAAATGAATGATGCACAAGGTTGAAGGTAGTTAGCTCATGTGTCTTTATTCCATTCCAGCCTAGGAAGATGTTTAAAGAATAATTATATACAAGAGTGGTTGGAGAACCTACCATTAGCTGTGTGCTTTCAAATGTGATTATCTGGTCAGTGTTACAGTGCACGCCACAAATTTCAGCAGCTAGATAGGTAGGGATAGTAGCTCTCTCGATTATTCCTTTATGTTGCAAAGTTGTAGCTACTGTGATTTCTAAAGGTAATAAACTCTTAAGTGGTTTAGTTGCATTGCAATTAATCAAAGGTCCTACCAAAAGTTAGTTGTCATACTAGAAATTGTTGGAGTTTCCATCACCTATAAGTGCAATGAAGTCTGTTTGGAGTTGGCCTCTCAATTTTAAAATGGCCTTAAGTGAGGTAGATTGCATGCGGGAATATGTATGGTCTAGAATATGACCATACATGAAAGCATGAAATTTTACTTTTCAATGATCTAAAGGAACATAGATGAGCCTGTGATTTTTGTAAATATTTAAATTATGCCATATATTAATGTGATGATTTGGAAATAGTTCCACCTTATTGTTAGAGTAGTGCTCTAAAGGCAATCATCTTTGGTACTTTTATACAAACTTTATTTTGATTACTCAAGTCAAAGGTAATTTGCATTAATTTGAAGTTCATTTATTTATAAACTGATGTCAATCTTAAACTGAATTAATGAATTCCATGATGTAAAACATAGCATGAAGGAAATCATGAAAATTAGATTCCTATCATCTGCAATTATGTTAGTATCTAAATTATCCATAGTTATAGGATTAATGAGATAGGACATTATTAATCTGGATAGACTAGCACATGTTATACTCCTTGATTTGATCAAGTAGTGGATCTCATAAATTGTAAGCATGATACATTTAGAGTTAACATGTGGATGCTTACTAAGAGTAATAAGTACATTAGATGACTTGCTATAAGATTATCATATGGATGATCTATCTAATGTCAGTGATTAATCATATCATAACAATGATGCAAATATCCTTAAACTTCAGATACTAAAGGATATCTTAGATACTGATCCTGTGCTTTGACACCATTTCTTATTGCCTCAAGATGAGATCACTCATAAGGTGGTGATTAAGTACATCTATTATTATTTGAAGGTAATTAGGTACCCAATAAAGGATTGGCCACTCTTGGTAGAAGGAGATGATACCCATGGCATCTTATTAGGGTCATTACTTGGGAGTCTCCAACTAGAGTAGTTATGTGTTATGAAGAGTGTCTTCAATGGCGCATAGAGTAAAGAGATCCTTAGGATAAGAACTAATATCAATTAGACTAGATGTGACATAGTCAGTTTAGCAGGAGTTGACACATAGCCGATACTCCAAACCAAGTGAGGTATAGGATGTTGAAGGGAATAATTACACTATAATTTAATATGGAAAGGTTCATAAATTGGATAATTAACTATCAAATAGTTCTTATGTTAACTCACTTATGTTCTGATAAATTGGTATCATAAACCCTTCATGATTTTTTTAGATTAAGAGCTAATTCAAGTGGCATGAAATCATTCATGATATGCTCAGAGTAAGAGTTAATTCAGGTGTATAAAATAACTAGGAACTTAAAGGTCACATGCATAAAAGATCGGATGAAATACAAAGTATGCATGGTTGTCATTTTAAGAAAGTAATGATCGTAACTTATAGGTCACGATCGTGACCCACTTTATGACAAGTGGTACATAAGTGAGTTCTTCACCTATGTACACACGAAATTAAGCTAAAACGCACTCAATTGAGAGGCTAAGGGTCCAAAAGAGTTCTGGAGGTTGAGAGGAGTGATCTTGAGGTTTGTTCATGCATTTTTATGCAATTGCTGCATGAGTTTAATTGCATGTAACTTGTCTATAATCTAACTCTCAATTAAGCATCCACTTGAATTCATCTTGTTTGGTGCTCTAACCACCTTTACACACTAATTTTTCTTCATCTGTGCATGTTCTTCACTGGCTTTTGAAGGTGCTTGGTATTTTTTACAATCTAAATAAGTAGAAGATTCAAGAAAGAAGTAGCACTTGCAAGGTATCCATGTTGTAATTTCACGTTTTTACATTTTGTTTATACATGCACATGCATTCTAGATTTTTTGGGGCTTTTGTGGTGTTGAAATTTTTATTCCAATGCTTCCAATGGATAGCCATGCATGATATGCATGGACCTATGTCTTCCCGACAATGGTATTAGGGCTACTTATGCATGTATAAGATGATTTATTGAACATGTGCAAATTGTTTGTTGGGTTATGACTTACATGCATATTGATTTTTGAAAAATCTGTATAAATAGTAGAAAAATGATTTTCTGATTATCTTTCATAGAAATGTTTATAAGATGTTATATTATGTTTCTTTCAAAGGAAATTGCAATTGAATGTCATTTTCTATTTATTGTGATTTAATTTCTAGTATGTTCATATGTTGGTTTTTGGGAATTTCTGGAAAAACAGAATGCATGTGTTGATTTTGAAAATTTTGTAATACTTCTAGAAAAAATTTTCTAATTTTCTTTCACATAAATGTTTATAAGGATTTATATTATGTTTTTCTCAAAGGAAATTGCAATTGAATGTCATTTGCTATTTTATTACGATTTGAATTTCTGCCTGATGCATGTATGAAGTTATGTGAAATTCTAGAAATTTGATGAACATGAATGCCTGTAAATTCCATAATAATTTTTTATGAATTTTCTTCATAAACATGGACATATGATGTTTCCACTTGTATGAGATGCATGACACTTATTTTTAAAATGATTAATTATTTATTCTTGATTTTACATGCATGCTGGTGGTGTATAACAAGTGTTAGTGGACATATGTTGTGTTGGCTAATTCCATTTAGTTCATAAAGAATTCATAGGAATTTGTTCCTAGAATGTTTTATTAGGCACATTTAGAATGTGTATAAGACTCTGGAATTTTTACAGAATTATCTAAACTTGATTCAATTAATAGATCAAGTCAAAGTTAACATTGGTCAGCTTTTTAAAAGATGATGGGGCTAACTTGTTTGATGACTTACATGTATGAGTTTCAATTATAAGACCTTAAAACATTTTTGTGAGATAATAAATGTATTATTTTGATGTTACTAGCATGCTAAGTGCATGTGCTTCAAATTAAAGGTCCAAAAAATTTTCGAACATCGAATCGGTCTCTTTAGTGTCTAGTAGGTTAGCTCATTTATCTTGATAATTTTGGCCGTCAAGATATTTTTAACTTGTGCCAAAATTGTCTTGATAAATTTGAGATGACCGAGGGATGTTTTAAAGGACTAATTGATGTTTAGGAAATTTGGAAACCACATTGCATTTCTAGTCTGACTAGAAAAGGCATATGTACTAGAACTAAAGTGTTTAATTTGGACATCAAAATAATTTAATTTTAGGGTTCTAATCGAATCACATTCATAATTCGAATTAATCCAGACTAACACTGACACCCGATTCGATTCAAGAGTTGAATTGAATCATAAATTTTTCTTGCATAGTCAAGTCACAACCCAAATTAATCCTCCTTTGTGTGTTTCATGCATTAGATGCATTTTAAGGGTTAGTTAAATTGGCATGATAGGGTGGTTATGGACATAGGATTAATTTAATTGAAGCATCCATAATCATGCCATACAATTATAATAACTATCTAAATATATATGTGAGACATATATAAGTCCATCTAAGTATTGATGAGACTTAAGAACAAATCCCTCAACCAAAATATTTGGTTTTACGCCTTCTATTGATATGGCAAGAACCAGAGTTCTTTTAGTGTTAGGTTGTTGGGTAAACCCAAGCCTGCTCTACACAAATATGTTTAAACCAAAGAAATTAGATTTCTGGATTAATTGGTTGGTCCTAACTAGAAGCGTTGATTTATTGGGCAAACTTAAGGTCAACGTGGATAGAGGTTAAGTGGCATAGTATATATGGGATGTATACGTATCAAAATTTAATAACTCAATGAGTGTGCTAAATCAACAGTTGATGGCATAAGTCGATAGTTGCATAACTGAATGCAATTGGTATGAATGATACCTACCGATTGATCTAAAGTGGCTTGTTGGGCAAACTCAAGGTCATTCTTAGTGATGTTGGATATTGACCCAATAGGGAAACTATAAGTTTTCTCAGATTCATAGTAAGGCCTATAGATTCCGATAAATTAATAGGACCCATAATGCATATGATTAAATTCCTTATCGATATGCATTTATGTACATTCTAGCACTCTCTCATTCTTCTAAGTTATTGAATCACCACGATCCAGTGTGAACTTATGCTCTCTAATAGACTCGAACAAACTCACAGGACCAAATTTCTTAGATTGGCTTCAGAATTTGAGAATTGTTCTCAAATATAAAAAAATTAGGACACATCCTAAATGAGCCACTTCCTGATCCCCTTGCTGTCGATGCCCTTGATGAAGATTAGAAAGCTTACAAGAAGCTACCAGATGATAGTGAGCTGGTTAACTGTATTATGCTGGTCTTTATGTCACCTTAATTAAAAAAAAGAAATATGAGGCTATGCATGCTCATACCATAGTTTACCATCTACGGGAGTTGTTTGATAAGCAAGCTCATTCTAAAAGGTTCGAGACCTCGAGGTTACTGATCCACTCTAAGATGGCTAAGGGATCATCTTTAGTGCAATATGCACTGAAGATGAAGGGATACATTGAGAGGTTATCCAATTTGGGTTTCATAATGGATCATGAATTAAGTATAGATTTAATTCCAATTGGTTTGACCAATAGTTATTCACAGTTTGTGCTTAACTATCGGATGAACCAAATATCCACCTCAATACCTGAACTGATTAATCTACTCAAAACAGTTGAGAAAATTTTTAGGAAGGACAGTAAGGCTATGATGTTTGTGGACTCTGCTTCTAATTCTTACAAAAGGAACCAAAAGAAGAAGATGAAGTCCAAGAAGCCAGTGGAAGGTGTAGCCAAAAAGAAGGTAAAGGAGAATACACCAAAGGGAATATGCTTTCATTACAATAAGGAAGGGCATTGGAAGAGCAATTGTAAAGCCTATATATAGTCGCTGAAGCAGAAGAAGGCATTAGATGCTCCACCGTCTACTTTAGGTATGTTACTTGTTATTGAGGTCAATACTATTTTTGATCATAATATTTGGGTATTAGATACCAGATGTGGCTCACACCAATGTGTTAATATGATGGCCTCAGGAATAGTAGAATGCTCAAAAAGGGAGAGATGGACCTACGTTTGGGAAATGGAGTAAGAGTTGTTGCATTAGTCGTAAGAACCTATGTTTTGTATCTTCCTAGTGGGCTAGAGTTAATTTTGGATAATTTCTATTATATACCAGTTGTGGCAAAGAACATTGTATTTGTTTCATGTATTAATAAAACAAGATTTCATTTAACTTTTGCAAGCAATGATTGTTCAATTATGTTAAATGAAATGTTGTATGGTACTGCTACATTGTGCAATGATATTTACATAGTAGATATGTGCAAACCAGTTTTAAATATCAATGACAATAAAAGACAAAAACGGGATAACTTAAAATCATCTTACTTATTGCATAGTTGACTTGGCCATATAAGTGAGAGACGTATGTCTAAGCTATACAGGAGTGGTACCTTAGGGTCATTTGATTATAAATCATATGACACATATGAATCTTACTTATTAGGCAAGATGAATAAATTACCATTTAAAGGAAAGGGTGAACGTGCGAATGGGTTAATGAGCCTAATACATTTTGATGTATGTAGGCTGATGTCCGTTCATGCTAGAGGTGGTTTTATGTTCTTTATTACCTTAACTTATGATTATTCACGATTTGGGCATGTATATCTAATGATATACAAGTTTGAAGCATTTGAAATGTTCAAACAATTCAGACATGAAGTAGAGAAACATCTTGGTAAAAGTGTCAAAACTCTTCAATCAGATCAAGGTGGTGAATACTTAAACGAGGAGTTTCTAAGTTATCTCAAGGATAACAAGATTGTATCCCAATGGACTCCCCCTTACACACTGCAACATAATGGCGTTACTAAAAGGAGAAACCGAACTTTGTTAGATATGGTAAGGTCAATGATGAGCTTAGTAGATCTACTGAAATCCTTTTAGGGTTATGCACTCAAGACTGTTATTTATGTGATAAATAGAATCCCTTCAAAAGCAGTTAATATTACTCTATATGAGATATGGACTAACAAAAAATTCTTTCTCATATGAAATTTTGGGGTTATCCAGCTTACGTGAAGTGGATTTAATTAGACATGCTTGAAAAGAAATTTGATTAATTTCTGTTTCTAGGATATCCTAAAGAAACAATTGGATATCAATTTTATAATGCTTTAGAGCAAAATGGGTTTGTCTCAAAGCATATTGTCATTTTAGAGAAATAGTTTCTTTGAAAAGAAGACAGTAGGAGAAAAGTTGAACTTGTTGAAGTTCATGATGCTCAAACAGACGTAGATTAACTGCCTGAACCCGTATAGAGATGAGACAATAGTTGAACTGACCACGTGTTGTTGCGCTAGTCAAAATAAAATATTTAGACCTACTACTATAGCAGTGGTGAGTCTAGGTCGATCTCATAGAGAATGTGTGCAAAGTTTATGAAATGAAATTAATCTGTGTTTAGCAAAACAGGGAGGGTGGATTTTGTTTTTAAAAGAAGAAAATAAAATGAAACTAACTAGGCCTACACCTTAACTAAGTATATTTTATTGATTTGTTATTTTTTAACCTCTCCTAGCAACTATTAATCATAGGTTAATAATTAACCCGAGTTTTTCCTTATATTTTGTTTAATCAAGATACAATCATTAATCAAACCTAACCACCGAACAACTTAGGATACGATCTCTAGATTTAATTAGGCAGTAACATTATGAATTAGAAAAATCAATTAATCAAGGCAACAATCACATACGGTACATCATTTAACCTAGGTCATATTATCCCTAATGATTATGAATCATTAATCACTACGTATGAATATGAATTTTAGCATACAATTACGGATTATATTGAAATTTTAGCAATGGGTTTGCAATTAACGATTCAATAAATGCATTAAAATTATCATCTCATAATACTCAAGGGTTCATAAACAAATAACTGAATAATAACGAAAATCCGATTATCCATACATAAAAACCCAATCCAATTAACATAGGATAATACAATCAATTTCCAATAAGAGAAAGAAATAACAAAATAATAAAAAAAATACTTAACTCGATCGTTGACATCGATGTCACCTTTGAACCAACATTGGGACGTCTAGCCCTTCACAAGTCTTTCCCTAGAAAAACTTCATCCCCCATTTTACTAACCCTACCAAAGCTCCCTGTGTCTCTCCTACACTGCCCAAACTTTTTATTGTTGCTCTTCACTCTCACATCTTTACTGTAGCGTGGATGTGACAATTTAATGTTGGAGTTTATGGTCCCTGCCACTGTCTCCAAAATTGATCGCAGCTATGCTCCTTTGTTCTCGTCTCATACGGTACTAAGCCGCAGCTGTAACATCCCACCCCCTACTGGAAGGATAAAATTGTAATTTAGCAAAGGATAAGAGTGATTGGGACTACTTAGGATTGTTCATGTATACCGGTATCTGTGAACAGTAGAATTTTGCACATGAAAAATATTGTACATGCATACATTGACATTCCCGGTCTATTTGGTTATAACTGTAATTAG
>JANVCQ010040685.1:0-11326 GCA_025531925.1 Erythroxylum plowmanianum
AAAACCCCCATTTTCTTACTAACTTCACTTGCATTTTATGACATATAGGCTAGCTTAGGTCCATTTCATTAGGTTCCTATCAAGAGAGACGACCCGAGGTTGCATCCTATACTGCAATCCTTGGTATAAATTATTTTTGACCTGTTTCCAAGGATCGACTTTAAGGTCGAATCGACAGAGTCGCGATCACACCTTTGGTGGGAAAACGAGCCCGTTGGCATGATCCCTAGATGCCATCGATGGCCGAAATAGCTCGTTGGCACGGTCACTGGGTACGATCACTGAGCAGCTTCGTTGGTCAAAACAACCCATTAACATGGTCGTGAGGTACCTTCAGTGGGAAAAACATCCTGTTGGCATAGTCGCTGGACACTTTCGGCAATCGAAACAACCCGTTGGCACTGTCTTTGGGCACCTTTGGTGGGAAAAAATGACCCATTAGTATGATCGTTGCCCACCTTCGGTGGCCTAAAAAGCCTGTTGGAATAGTCGCTGAACACCTTCGGGGGTCGAAATAGCCCTTTGGCATGATCGCTAGGCATGGTCGTTGAACACCTTCGGTGGAAGAAAAAGCCAATTGGCGTGGTTGTTGGGCACCTTCACTGGCACGGTTGCTGTGTAGCCTCAGTGGATGAAATAGCTCGTTGGCACCGTCGTTGGACACTTTCGGTGGCCAAAATAACCTATTGGCACAGTCGTTGGGCAGCTTTGGTGGCTAACATACCCGTTGGCACGGTCGCTGGATACCTTCGATGGGAAAAAGCCCATTGGCACAGTCATTGGCCACCATTGGTGGTCGAAATAGCCCGTTGGCATGGTCACAAGACAACTTTGATGGCCAAAACAACCCGTCAACACGATTGATGGGCTCCTTCGGTGGGAAAAACAACTCGTTGGCACGATCAATGAGCATTTTTGGTGGGAAAAACAACTCGTTGATGCTGTCACTAGGAACCTTTGGTGGGAAAATGAGTCCATTGTACGGTGGTTGAAACAGCCCGTTGGCTCGTTTGCTGAGCAGCTTCGGAGGCTGAAATAGCCCATCGGCACGGTCTTTGGGCACCTTCGATGAGAAAAATAGGTCATTGGCACAGTTGCTGGACACCTTTGGTTGTTGAAATAGCCTATTGCCATGGTCGCTGGATAACTTCAGTGGCCAAAACAGCTCGTTGGCACGATCGCTAGGCCCCTTTGGCATGCTCGTTGCACAACTTTAGTGGAAAAAATAGCCTATTGGCACGGTCAGTGGCCACTTTTGGTGGAAAAAATAACCCGTTGACACGATAGTTAGACATCTTTGGTGGGAAAAACGAGTCCGTTGGCACGATCCCTGGACACCTTCAGTGGTCGAAACAGCCCATTGGCACAATTGTTGAGCAGCTTTGGGGGTCGAAATAGCCCGTTGGTATAGTCGCTGGGCACCTTCGATGGGAAAAACAGCCCATTGGCATGGTTGTTGGACACCTTCGGTGGTCAGAATAAGCCATTGACACTGTCGCTGGGCACCTTTGATGGGAAAAACAGTTAGTTGGCACAGTCACTGGATACTTTCGGTGGTCGAAACAACATGTTGGCACGATTACTAGGTAGCTTCGGTGGTTGAAATAGCCCTTTGAAACAGTCATTGGGTACCTTTGGAGGTCGAAATAACCAATTGACATGGTCGCTGGACATTATTGGTGGCTGAAGCAGTCTATTGACACAGTCACTGGCCACCTTCGGTGGCCAAAACAGCTCATTCGCACGATCGATGGACACCTTTGGTAGCCAAAAAAGCCCATTAGCATGGTCGCTGGGGACCTTTGGTGGGAAACATAGCCCGTTGGCATGGTCGCTGGACACCTTCAATGTTGGGTCCCGATTCCAGAACCCAACCTCACATTCAATGACCGAAACTAGCCCGTTGGCACAGTTGCTGGATATCTTTGGTAGCCAAGATAGCCCGTTGATACGATCATTGGACACCTTCGACAGTCAAAACAGCTCGTTGGCCCTATCGTTGGGCAGCTTCAGTGGCCAAAACATCCATTTGGCACGATCACTGGGCACCTTCGGTGGGAAAAACAGCCCGTTGGCATAGTCGCTAGACACCTTTGGTGGCCGAAACAGCACGTTGGTATTGTCTCTGGGTACTTTCGGTGGGAAAAATAGCCTATTGGCACTGTCTCTGGGAACCTTTGGTGGGAAGACTGGCCCGTTAGCATGGTCGCTGGCCACCTTCGGTGACTGAGGAAGCCCGTTGGCACGATAGCTGGACACCTGTGATGACCGAAACAGCCTGTTGGCAGGATCATTGGGCAACTTTAGCGACTAAAAGTGTTCATTGGCACTGTCGCTAAGTACCTTTGGTGGGAAAAAGATCTCATTGACACAGTCACTAGACACCTTCGGTGGCCGAAAACATACCGTTGGCATGGTTACTGGGCACCTTCTGTGTGAAAAATAGCTAGCCCATTGGGATGGTCGTTGGCACCTTCGGTGGGAGAAACAGTTCTTTGGGCATCTTCGATAGAAAAAGCAGCCTGCTAGCATAGTCGCTGGATGACTTTGGTGACTGAAATAACCCGTTTGCACGATCAGTTGACACTTCAGTGGGAAAAACAACCAGTTGGCACGATCGCTGTCCACCTTTGGTGATCGAAACAACCTGTTGGCACGGTTGTTGGGCACCTTCGGTGAAAAAAATAGCCTATTGACACGATTGTTGGCCACCTTCAATGGTTGAAACAGTCTGTTGACACAGTCACTGGCACCTTCGGTGGGAAAATAACCCGCCCATTGGCACAATTTTTAGACACCTTCGGTGGCCAAAACAGCCCGTTGGCACAATTTCTGGGCAGCTTCTGTGGATGAAACAACACATTAGCAAGGTCGCTGGGCATCTTTGGTGGAAAAAATGACCCTTTGGCATGGTCACTGGGCATCTTCAGTAGTTGAAACAGCCCATTGACACAGTTGTTGGGCTCCTTTGGTGGGAAAAATAGCCAGTTGACATTGTTGTTTTGCATCATAGGTGGCCAATGAGGCCCATTGGCATGGTCATTAGGTAACTTCGATTGTCGAAACAGTCCGTTGGCACGGTCACTTGGCACCTTTGGTGGGAAAAACAACCCGTTAGCATAATCTCTGGGTACCTTCGGTGGGAAAATAGCCTGTTGTCATGGTCATTAGGTAGCTTTGGTGGGAAAAATAGCCCGTTGGTATGATCGTTGGGCACCTCCGATGATCGAAACAGCCTGTTGACATTGTCACTGGGCATTTTCAGAGGGAAAAACAACCCATTAACACAATCGTTGATCACCTTTGATGGCTGAAACAATCTGTTGACACGGTCGTTGGACATCTTTGATGGTCGAATAATCTGTTATCACGATCGCTGGGCACCATCGATGGGAAAAACAGCCCATCGGCACTATCATTGCACATCTTTGATGGTCGGAAAAGCCCGTTGGCATAATCGCTAGGCAATTTCGATGGCCAAAATAGCCCTTTGGCACTGTCGCTAGACACCATTGATGGCCAAAGCAGCCAATTGGCACAATTATAGGGCAACTTTGATGGTTAAAATAGCCCATTGACACGGTCGCTCGGCATCTTCGATGGGAAAAAGAGCCCATTGACACAGTCGCTAGGCATCTTTGCTAGCCAAAACAACTTGTTGGCACTGTCGCTAGACATCTTCGGTGGCCAAAACAACCCATTGGCATAGTTGTTGGGCATCTTTGGTGGGAAAAACAGACCGTTGGCATGATCGTTGGGCACCTTTGGTAGGAATAACAGCCCATTGGCACAGTCATTGGGCACCTTCGATGGGAAAAAGAGTCCATTGGCACGGTCTTTGGACATCTTCAGTGGCTGAAACATCCTATTGGCACGGTTGCTGAGTAGCTTCGATGGCCGAAATAGTCTGTTGGCATGGTCGCTGGGCACCTTCGGTGGGAAAAACAGCCCATTGGCACAATTACTGGACACCTTCGGTGGTCGAAACAACCTATTGGCACTACTCTGGGCACCTTGGGTGGGAAAAATAGCCCGTTGGCATAGTCGCTGGCTACCTTCGATGGCCAAAAAACCCATTGGCACAGTCACTAGACAATTTCGGTGGCCGAGACAACCCGTTGACACGGTCACGCAACAACTTCAATGAAAGAAATAGCCCATTGGCACGATTGCTGGAAACCTTCGATGGGAAAAATAACCAGCCCATTGGCACAGTTACTGGGCACTTCGGTGGTAAAAATAGTTCCTTGAGCACCTTCGGTGGACAAAACAACCCATTAGCACACCTTTGGTAGCTGAAACAATCTGTTAGTACGATCGTTGGGCACCTTCGATGGGAAAACAACCCTTTGGCATTGTCGCTGGGCACCTTCGGTGGCCAAAACAACCCATTCGCACTATCATTGGGCACCTTTGGTGGGAAAAACACATATTGTTGGCATGGTCGTTGGCCACCTTCAATGGTCGAAACAGTCAGTTGGCACAGTCACTCGGTACCTTTCATGGGAAAAATAACCAGCCAATTGGCACAATCGCTGGACACCTTCAGTGGCCAAAATAGCCCGTTGGAACTATCGTTGGGGAGCGTCAGTGGATGCAACAACCCATTGGCATAGTCGTTGGACATCTCCGGTGGGAAAACAGCCCTTTGGCATAGTCGCTGGGTACCTTCAGTGACTAAAGCAGGCCATTGGCATGGTCGTTGGGCACCTTCAGTGAGAAAAATAGCTCGTTGGCACTGTCACTTGACATCTTGGGTGGCTGAAACAGCCTATTGGCTTGGTCGCTGGGCAGTTTCAGTGGCCAAATGAGTCTGATGGCATGGTTGCTGAGCACCTTCGGTAGGAAAAACAGCCCATTGGCATAATCGTTGGCCATCTTGGGGTGGCCAAAACAGCCCGTTGGCATGGTTACTGGGCACTTTCAGTGTGAAAAATAGCTCGTTGGCACGATCGCTACACACCTTTGATGGCCAAAATAGTCTGTTGGCACTGTCGCTGGTAACCTTGGGTGGGAAAAACAGCCTGTTGGCACAATCACTGGCCACCTTCATTGGCCGAAAAAGCCCATTGGCAAGGTCGCTGGACATCTTTGGTGGTGGAAACAGCCCGTTGGCACAGTCGCTCGATAGCTTTGATGGCCAAAATAGCCCGTTGGCACGGTTACTGGACACCTTTGATGGGAAAAATAGCCAGCCCATTGGCACAATCGCTGGGCACTGTCGGTGGTAAAAATAGTTCCTTGGGCATCTTTGATGGACAAAACAGTTAGTTGGCACACCATTGGTGGTCGAAATAGCTCGTTAGCACGACCATTGGGCATCTTTGGTGGGAAAAACAGCCCTTTGGCACTGTCATTGGGCACCTTCTGTGACTGAAATAGCCCATTGGCATGGTTGCTGGGCACCTTTGGTGGGAAAAACATCCCGTTGGTACAGTCGTTGGACACCTTTGATGGCCGAAATAACCCATTGACATAGTTGTTGGACACCTTCGGTAGCTGTAAGAGCCCGTTGCCACGGTCAATGGGCACATTTGGTGGGAAAAAAAGCACGTTGACACAATTGTTGTATGCCTTTGGTGGCCGAAAAAGCATGTTAGCACAATCACCGGACACTTTCGGTGATCGAAACAAACGTTGGCACGGTCGCTAGGCAGCTTTGATGGCTGAAACAACCCGTTGGCATGGTCGCTAGGCACTTTTGGTCAAAAACACAGCCCGTTGACATAGTCGCTGGGCACCTTCAGTGGGAAAAATAGATAACCTATTGGCAAAGTTGCTAGGCACCATCGGTGGGAAAAATAGTTCCTTGGGTACCTTCGCTGGGCACTTTTGGTCAAAAAGACAACTCGTTGACACAATAGCTGGGCACCTTCAATGAGAAAAATAGCCAACCCGTTGGCATAGTTGCTAGGCACCATCGGTGGGAAAAATAGTTCCTTGGGTATATTCGATGGACAAAACAACCCATTAGCACACCTTTGGTGTCCTAAACAGCCCGTTGGCATGATCGCTCGACACTTTTAGTGGAAAAAATAACCCTTTGGCATTGTCACTGGGCACCTTTGATGGTCGAAACAGCTCGTTCGCACAGTCACTGGGCACCTTCAGTGGGAAAAACATCCTATTGGACTATCGCTGGACACCTACAGTGGCCAAAACAGCCCATTGACATGGTCGATGGACACCTTTGGTGGCCGAAATAGCCCATTGACATAACCGCTCGGCATCTTCGGTGGTTGAAGTGGCCCATCAATATGGTCACTGGGCATCTTGGATCGGGAAAAAAGCCCATGGTCACAGTCACTAGATGCCATCGATTGTCGAAACAGCCGTTAGTACAGTCGTTGGACATCTTTGATGGCCTAAAAAGCCTGTTGGCATGGTCGCTGGGCACCTTCGATGGGAAAAATAATTAGTTGGGTACCTTCGGTGGGAAAAACATCCTATTGGCATAGTCGCTAGACACTTTCGAATGCCAAAATAGCCCATTGGTACAATCGCTGGACACCTTCAGTGGCCATAAAAGCCTGTTGGCACCATCAATGGGCATATCTGGTGGGAAGAAAAGCCTGTTGGCACAATTGTTGTATGTCTTCGGTGGTCGAAACAGCCCATTGAAACGATTGCTGGACACCTTCAGTGGGAAAATAGCCCTTTGGCACTATCTCTAGTTACCTTCGATGGCCGAAACAGCCCGTTGGCACAATCGCTGGCATCTTTAATGAAAAAAACAGCATATTGGCATAGTCACTAGCCACCATCGGTGATCGAAATAGCCCATTGGCATTTTGCTGGATGCCTTGGATGGCAAAAATAGCTCATTGGTACAGTCGCTGGGTAGCTTCGGTGGACGAAACAGTCCGTTGGTAAGGTCGCTGGGCATCGTCGGTGGAAAAAATAGCCCTTTGGCACGATCACTGGCCACCTGGCCAAAACAACATTGACACAATTGCTAGGCACCTTCAGTGGAAAAAACAAATAGTTGGCACTATCACTTGGCATCTTAAGTGGCCCAAATAGCCCATTGGCACGGTCATTGGGCAACTTCGGTGATTGAAAGAGCTCGTTGGCACGATTGCTAGACATCTTCAGTGGAAAAAATAGGCCTTTGACATGATCGCTGGGCACCTTCGGTGCCCAAAATAGTCCGCTGGAATGGTTGTTGGGCACTTTCAGTAGGAAAAACAACCCATTCACACGGTCACTGGGCATCTTGGGTGGCCAAAACAGCCCGTTGGCACGGTCACTGGGCACCTTCAGTTTGAAAAATAGCTTGTTGCCATGGTCATTGGATACCTTTGATGGTGAAAACAGCCTATTGGCATGATCGTTGGGCATCTTTGGTGGGAAAAAGAGTTCATTGGCATGGTCCCTAGACACCTTCGGTGGCCAAAATAGCCCGTTGGCACGATCACTGAGTAGCTTCGAGGGTCGAAACAGTCCATTGGCACAGTCGCTGGGCATTTTCAGTGGTAAAAACAACTCGTTGACATAGTCACTGGATACCTTCGGTGTTTGAAATCTATCATTGCCACGATTGTCGGGCAGCTTTGGTGGCCTAAATAGCCCTTTGGCATGGTTGCTGGGCACCTATAGAGGCCGAAATAACCCCTTGAAATGGTCGTTGGACACTTTTGGTGGTCGAAACAACCTATTGGCAAGGTTGCTGCGCACCTTCGGTTTAAAAAACAGTTTGTTAGCATGCTCACTAGACACCTTCGGTGGGAAAACAGCCCGTCGGCATAGTCATTGGGCACCTTCGGTGGGAAAAAGAGTTTATTGGCACGATTGCTAGATAGCTTTGGTGGCTAAAACAGTCCGTCGGAATAGTTTCTGGGTAGCTTTGGTGGCCAAAGCAGCACGTTGACACAGTCTCTGGGTAGCTTTGGTGGCCGAAACAACCTGTTGGCACAGTCGCTGAGCACCTTCGATGGAAAAAACAACCCATTGACACAGTCATTGAGCACCTTTGGTGGTCGAAACAACCTATTAACACAGTCGTTGGATAACTTCGGTGGGCAAAAAATCATGCTGGCACAGTCGTTGGGCACCTTCAGTGGGAAAAATAGCCCGTTGGCACACTAGCTGGGCATTTTTGGTAGGAAAAATAGCCTGTTGGTACGTTCGCTGGGTGCCTTCGGTAGGACAAAAAGTCTATTGACACAGTCCCTGGACACCTTCGATGGCCAAAACAGCCCTTTGGCATGGTCACTGAGCAGCTTTATTGGCTGAAACAGCCCGTTGGCACAGTCGCTGGGCAAAACAACCCGTTGACATGGTTGTTGGGCTCCTTCGGTGGAAAAATTAGCCTATTCGCATGCTCGTTGGACACCTTCTGTGGGAAAAACAACCCGTTGGCATAGTCACTGGGTAACTTCGGTGAGAAAACGAGCCCATTGGAACGGTCCTTGAACACCTTTGATGGCCGAAATTGTCCATTGACACGATCGCTGAACAGCTTTATTGGTTGAAACAACCCGTTGACATGATCGCTAGGCACCTTCGGTGGGAAAAATAGCCCATTGACACAATCGTTGGACAACTTTGGTGGCCAAAATAACCCATTGGCACTGTCTCTGGACATCTTTGGTGGGAAAACGACCCATTGGTGCAGTTGCTGGCCACCTTTGGTGGACGAAAAATCCTATTGGGACAATCGTTGGACACCTTCAGTGGTCAAAACATATCATTGGCAGGATCGTTAGGCAATAACTGTGGCCAAAACAGCTCATTGGCAGAGTCGTTGGACACCTTTTGTGGCCAAAACAACCTATTGGCATGATCGTTGGATGCCTTCTATGGCCAAAATAACTCGTTGGCACAGTCGTTCGGTAGCTTCGATGGCCAAAATAACTCGTTGGCAAGATCGTTGGACACCCTCGATGGGAAAAATAACCAGCCCATTGGCATAGTCACTAGTCACTGTCAGTGGGAAAAACAATTCTTTGGGCACCTTCGGTGGACAAAACAGCTCGTTGGCACAGTCTCTAGGCACCTTCAATGGGAAAAACAACCCTTTGGCACTATCACTGGGCACCTTTAGTGATCGAAATAACACGTTGGCACAGTGACTGGGCACCTTCAGTGGGAAAACATCTCATTGGAGCAGTCGCTGGCCACCTCCAGTGGCTGAAATAGCCTGTTAGCACGATCATTCGGCACCTTCGATGGGAAAAGTAGTCAGCACATTGGCACTGTCACTGCACACCTTTGGTGGCCAAAACAGCCTACTGACATGATCATTGGACAGCTTTGGTAGACGAGATAGCCCATTGGTGCAGTTGCTGGGCATCTATAGTGCAAAAAATAGCTCTTTGGCACAGTCACTGGGTACCTTCAGTGGCTAAAATAGCCCATTGACAAGGTTGCTGGGCACCTTCAGTGAGAAAAACAGCCCATTGGCATTGTCACTTGGCATCTTGGGTGGCTAAAACAGCCCATTGGCACGATTGTTGGGCATCTTGGGCAATCGAAACAAGCCATTAGCACAGTCACTGGGCACCTTCAGTGTGAAAAACAGCTTGTTGGCACGGTCACTGCACATCTTTGATGGCCGAAACAGCCCGTTGGCATAGTTATTGGGCATCTTTGGTGGGAAAAATGGCTCATTGGCACAATCATTGGCAATCTTTGGTGGTCGAAAAAGCCCGTTGACACGATCGTTGGACATCTTCAGTGGCTGAAACAACCCATTGGCACAATAGTTCGGCAACTTTGGTGGCCGAAACAGCCCGTTGACACAATTACTGGACACCTTCGATGGGAAAAATAGCCAGCTCATTGGCATAGTCGCTGGGCATCGGCTGTGGAAAACATACTTCCTTAGGCACCTTCGGAGGACAAAACAGCCCGTTGGCACACTGGGCACCTTTAGTGCTAAAAACAACCCTTTGGCACTATCGCTAGGCATCTTCAATGATCGAAACAGCCCATTGGCACGGTCGCTGAGCACCATTGTTAGGAAAAACATCTCATTGATATAGTCGCTAGACTCCTTCGATGGCTGAAACAACCCGTTGACACGATCATCGAGCACTTTCGTTGGCCATAAAAACCCGTTGGCACGGTCAATGCGCACATTTGATGGGAAAAAAGCCCGTTGGCATCGTCGCTGTATGCCTTCGATGATCGAAAAAACTCGTTGGCATAGTCGCTGGACACCTTCGATGGTCGAAACAGCCCATTGGCACAGTCGATAGGTAGCTTCGGTGGTCGAAACAACCTGTTGGCATGGTCGCTGGGCACTTTTGGTCAAAAAAATAGTCCATTGGCACAGTTGTGGGACACCTTCGATGGGAAAAATAGCCAACCTATTTGCACATTCGCTGGGCACCATCAATGGGAAAAACTGTTCCTTGGGCACCTTTGATGGCCTGAACAGCCTGTTGGCACACCATTGGTGGCCTAAATAGCCCGTTGGCATGGTCGCAGGGCACCTTTGATGGGAAAAACAGCCATTTGGCACTGTTGTTGGACATCTTTGGTGGCTGAAGCAGCTCGTTGGCACAATCACTGGGCATCTTCGGTGGGAAAAACATCCTATTGGCACAATCACTGGACAACTATGGCGGCCAAAATAGCCCGTTGGCACGATTGATGGACAACTTTGGTGGCCGAATTAGCCCATTGGCATAGAAGTTCGGTAGCTTCGATGGTCGAAACAACCCATTTGCACGATCGCTTTGCATCTTGGATCGGAAAAAAATCCCGTTGGCACAGTCCCTGGACACCATCGATGGTTGAAACAGCCCGTTGGTATAGTCGTTGGACAACTTTGGTGGGAAAAAAAGGTCGTTGATAGGATCGTTGGATACCTTTAGTGGCCGAAATAGCCCGTTGGCACAATTGCTAGGCACCTTTGGTGGGAAAAAGAGGTTGTTGGCACAGTCGTGAGACAGCTTCCTTGGTTGAAATAGCCCGTTGGCACGATCACTAGGCACCTTTGGTCGAAAAAATAGCCCGTTCCCACAGTTGCTGCGCACCTTCAGTGCCTAAAACAGCTTGTTGGGATGGTAGCTAGACATCTGCACTGGTAGAAACAACCCGTTGGCACGGTCTATTGGGACCCATTTTCAGAACCCAACCTTTCGGAATCAAAAAGCGTGTGTACAGAATTTTTCAAAAAATAGATCTTGAAAACATAAAGAGTGGGTGAAAACCAAAGAAATGAAAAAGTTTAAGGTCAAAACTTGTAACTCCGGCATCCGAAAACGCATACTTTAGAAAAATGTTGGAATTTTTTTTTCTCTTTTTTTTTCAACTTCATTCAAAGCAACTTCAATTTCCAATTTGAAATTCATCCATACTCAAACCTCAATTCATT
>JANVCQ010040946.1:0-11314 GCA_025531925.1 Erythroxylum plowmanianum
GGAAAATTTAATTCCAACTATTACATAATATAAAATATTCAAAGTACCAAAGAAATATATAATATGACACTAATTTTAATATTATGTATAAATCAATTATGAATTAAATAATCCATTATAATTGGGCCATACATATTTATAAACTTAATATAACCTTTGGGGCCCAAAAAATCAACATAAATGAGCCCAAAAGTTCATTTCTGGGCCTGGAGCCCGTGCTGGCGTGTGCAGCTCACGCGCTAGCTCTGCCAAGGAAGGGGTTACGTCTGGTGCGTGCACTGCATGCACCAGTGACTCCCCTTGCCAGCAGCGTCTAGCGCGTGCAATTCATCGTCTTCCTTCGACGTTTCTGTCTTTTTTTTTAATTCTTCTCTTCCTACGTTTCTTTTGCCTTCTCTTCCATATCTTGGTTTGAGGCAACAATAAACACATCCACCATGTATAAATTCGGTGGTTAACTAATGAAAACAAATCCATGGATATTTTCTCACTCTAACCCATAACAGTGAAGTTTTTGTTTCTTTATATACCGTAAATCATTCCATAATACCCAAAGCAATCACAGAAGATACGAAAACCATTTGAAGCATTATGCAGAGCAAATATTGTTTTCGGTTTCTCTTTCATACCAAACACTTTTAAGTTAAACATAAATCACACCTTTTCTCAGTTGTTTCTCATGTGTATGTTTCTTACTCTAACCTATACACATCACATATCAACACTGAACATTCATTTTGGTTTCTGGAATGATTCATCAAAACTTGCGTTTTACCGAAATGAGACATCAACAAATTATGCAATACCTTAATAATAAATCATGCATTGTTATTGTCACAAATAGCACACTCATTCATGGTATATGGCAGATCGTAATAATGAATACTCGATGCTCTGATACCAATTGTAAAACATTTATCAGATTGAATGATTTGCGTACCTGTATCCATGATTTCGTATTTGTTGTGGAAAATCATTTATTCTCTCTCATCTTCTTCTTTTATCGAATTCTTCAATGGTTCAGAATTATATAATTCTATAAGTTTTTTCAACTTATATATCATCACCAATGGACATGTCCTTTGGTAATTGGAAGAGAGAGAAAAATGGGTCTTTGACTTATTTGAGACTCATTATATAATACCCAATAACCATTATTTTGGATGCGTTTTCATGGTACTCAAATTATAAGTTACATGGGACATAAAATAGTCTAACATATCTCTCCTAATGCCAACTGAACTTCAGATTATTGAGGCATCTTTCAACACTATAGGTACTAAAAGGTAATTGCGTTTCAGCACAACCTGTTGTTTTCATTACAATAGTCCTTTGAAAGATCAAAGCGATATTGAGATGCTACATCTAAAATCTACACCATCTATTTGAGATTAAATCTCATTCGCAAGAAAAGGCCTAAACAAATTCTCAATTTAAATTTCCTAAATTACTTTTGTCTAATTAAACAAAAGTTTATGCAAGCTTTGGCTTGTCAAGACAGCCATATGAAACATCAATAAATAACATTGACACTTGATGAATTCTTCCTTTAAACAGAAATCATCACAAGAACTATCTCATTAGAATAATTGAGTTCCAAAGTAACAATTTGTTTGACAATAGAATAGTATTTTTAATAAATAACTTCTTTTGTTTACATTTTACAACTGATTAATCTAATTACAACCTACAACAACATGATGTTTAACATTGATAATAGTCACTTGTCATATACTTTCTATTTTGCAAATTTGTAGTCTATAAAAGACTGGAAATAACCTCTATGAAGAGAGTAACAAGAACTAGGCTACTTACTCTTTAAAAAATTAATTATTTTAATAATAGTAATCAAATTTTTCTTGTATTTCTCCCATTGTATTATCAATTCCAAATTACGTTTGTTGTTTTGCGATATATAATTTCTGAATTTAAAAGCATGACCTCGAGTTAGCTATTTTAAAATATATCTTTTTATTATTTTGCTTAAAAACTTATCATATAATAAAATCATTTATTGTTACATACTTTATAATTTTACCTGCCTCCAAAAATTATAATAACAAAAATTTTAAATAACATCAATTTATTTATTTTTATTAGTATTAACAAAATTTTATTTATTTTTATTATCATCCATGCAATTCAAATTGAAAACAATCCCCAATCAAACAAAAAAAGGTTATATTTTGTGAAACTTAAAATAGGCATCACCAAGCCCATTAAAGCAACAACCAAAAGCAAGCCGACGTTTATTTTCTCAAGCAAGTGAACTCATTGCTACAATGCAAACAACTCCAAACGCAAGTATCAAGAATTTAAAACAAGTAAAAAAATATAGAAACAAAACTCCTTGTTCCCCAAAACCCCTTACTAAGCTAAGATGTTCAATTGAAACTAAAAAATCTAACATTAAGTAGCGACTAAACCGTAAAAGTTCTCAAAAACATAGTAAAGAATGCTCTTTAGAAGCAGATCATTGCACGCTCTAATTTTACTGTTCACAAACGCTCTGATTTTACTGTTCATTTACTGTTCTTCCGGTGGCTCTGTTGCCTACGATCAATCGCCCTAAATTCGCAACACATGCCCAACACCAATCCTACCCAGGGGGCCCTTCGGTCTGATCCTGTTGGCCACCTGGCGAAGAAGGTTCGCATTCAGGAGCGCGATGAAGACCCACCCCCCACCTTACTTGCTCCACAATCAATTTTACCCAGTTACCGAGCCATTGTCACTGGACAAACCACCCCAGAAACAGCCCCACCTGCCTGGCCTTCGGAAGGCCTAGTGGAGATTGAAGAAGGAGACATCACCATTGTCCCTGGGGCATTCGAACCTAGCATAGAACTCTCCCATTCTTTCCAAGGCCGACCCAACAAACAATGGGAACAAGCAATCGTGGTCAAGCTTATGGGCCGCAAAATTGGTTACACTATGTTGAAGAATCGACTTACCTCTTTATGGAAGCTCACTGGACCGATGAAGATTGTTGACATTGACCATGATTTCTTCATGATTGAAATTCTGGAAGCCGCTGACTATAAGTATGCCCTCACCCAAGGTCCTTAGGTTCTCCTGGGACAAGCCCTATCGGTCCAATCGTGGAGCTCCTCCTTTTGCCCTTCCACTGGACAAGTTGCTCATGTCATCACCTGGGTCTGCTTTCCAGAGCTCTCGGTGGCGTGCTATCATCCTTCTATTCTCACTGTGCTAGGCAACCTCGTCAGACGAACCATCAAGATTGACTCCAACACGCAATACTCCCAGCGGGGTTGCTTTGCTCATGTTGTGATTGATATAGACATCAGCCAGCCACTTTGCTCCATCGTTGAACTTGACGGAGAACAGATCAAAGTCGCCTACGAAGGCCTACCCCAGATTTGTTTCTCCTACAGGCGCGTTGGACACAGCAACGCCGGTTGTCCCTCTAGTCCTTCTTCCCCTCCTCCAGCCCCAACTTCTACCTCTCCGACCTCCTCTCCCGTTCCTCTCCTATCACTATCCCTGATTTGACCTCATCGGATCCCTCTCAGACGGTGTACGACCCCTGGCTCCAAGTCCAATGAAGGGGTCACCGTACACCACCCTCTCCAACAGTCTCAAGACAAGATCCCCATCACTCCTCCCCTGTCGAATTGTCTCGAGGCTCTCGCTTTTAGCTCCTAGTCGACACAACCCCCTCCACTTTTGCGTCGACTGAGCCATCGTCGAATCCTCCAGATCACCTGTGTCCTCGAACCTTCGGGAGACAGCAGCGCCTAATTAATACCCCACCTAGTACAGGTCGGGCTTCCAGCCCACCCCATGTCACGTCCAAAGGGCCTTCTGCTCCTTAGTCCAGGGCTCGCCTACCCAGCCATATGGGCCTCCCCATTCAGGCCCCTCCAGTTCTTCAAACCCACTTGTGATCACCTGTATCCTCGAACCTTCGGGAGACAGCAGCGCCTAATTAATACCCCACCCAGTACAGGTTGGGCTTCCAGCCCACCCCTTGTCACGTCCAAAGGGCCTTCCGCTCTTTAGTCCAGGGCTCGCCCACCCAGCCATATGGGCCTCCCCATTCAAACCCCTCCAGTTCTTCAAACCTACTTGTGCCCCATCACATTTCCTCAACCCCCCATCCCCGCCCAACCCAATCCCGAAGACCACCATGCTGCTATCACTCTTCCTTCCCATTCTGAATTACTAATTCACGACGCCTCCCTTGCTACCATCATGCATGACACGGACGTAGGGACTACAATGGAGGAGGATATGCCTTCCACTAGCCCTTCTCCTGATGGGCAGTACACCATTCCTTCAACCACTCCCATGCTTCCCCTGGACCCAAGCCCATCTATTCCTCTATCTCAGGATGCTATGGACATAGTTGAGGGACCATCAGCTGTCCCTCTACACCAATCGGACAACATAGGATCAGCTAAACAAGATGGGATGGAGGGCTCCGTCCATTACTAAGCCCAACCTTTAGCTATCTTTTTATGTCAATTTTCATCTGGAATTGCCAAGGGCCGACGGCAAAAATTTCGACCCATTTTTAAGCATTTCATTCGCCTCCATAATCCCATGATTATCATGTTGGTTGAGACGAGAATTAGTAGCGCTCGAACACAATCGGTGATCCGTGCTTTACATTTCCCTCATTCCCTCCGAATGGAAGCTCAAGGATTTTCAGGCAGTATATGGCTTCTTTGGAAATCTAACGTTACGGTTCAACTTCTTCTCGCCCACCGTCAATTCCTCCATGTTCGAATTGATTGGCATCATTACTCTTTTAATTTCACGACCATCTACGCGAGTCCGACGTATTCTCTTCAACACTTTCTTTGGAACCACCTTCGCAATATTGCAAGAGTCACGACTCTTCCTTGGCTCATTGGGGGCGATTTCAATGCTAAACTTAAATGGGTCGACAAGCGAGGAGCCTCCCCCCCAATCAGCGGATCATCAATCCTCAATTTCGTGACTGTATTCAGTGCTGTCATCTACAGGACCCCGATTTTATAGGACCACGTTTCACATGGCACCGCGGTCATCACCTTGCCCGTTTAGATCGTATTTTTTGTTCCTCTTCTTGGATCACCACCTTTCCTCATACGAACGTCACTCACCTACCTTTCCTTAAATCCAATCACCAGCCTCTCCTTGTGACTTTCCTTCCAATTCCTTGCCATTATCCCTCGTGGTGTCCTTTCCGTTTTCAATCCGCTTGGTTGACCCATTAAGGCTTCACTAGATTTGTGGAAGATAACTGGAATCCTCGTCTTCCTACTCTTTGTGGTACAATCTAGCATCTGGGCGATCAACTTCAATGGTGGAATCACTCAACCTTTGGCAATATTTTTCTCCGTAAGAAGCGGCTGCAAGCTTGACTCATGGGCATACAGCGATCCTTAGACACCTAGCACTCTACTTCCCTACAAGAGCTGGAATCTTATCTCCACCAGGAGCTAGAATTAGTCCTTATGCAGGAGGAACTCTACTGGCATCAATAGTCTAGATGCCAGTGGCTCAGTTAGGGCGATAGAAACACTAAGTACTACCACGCCCTCACTACCTCTAAGCGCCGCAAGCTGCACATTGCCTCTTTGCAAGATACCTCCAAGACTCCTCACTCTAATTTTGCGGCCATTCGTCACATGGCCAAGCGCTTCTTCGACAATCTCTACACAGCGGATCGTACTTCCCCTATGCCCTTTCTTATCCAAGGCTACTTTCCCCCTACCTTTGAGCGCTATCCCATACCTGCAAAGCCCAATCTTACCTGAAGAGGTCAAGATCACCTTCTTCACCTAGGCTCCCAACAAAGCCCTAGGATTCGACGGTTTTATGGCCTTATTCTCCCAATCTCAATGGGGCACCCTAGGGCCTTCGCTGGTTTGTTTCCTCCAACATACTTATAGGCACTCTACTTGGGAACATGAGCTTAATCGCACCATCCTGGTCCTCATCTCCAAACAATCTTCCCCTATTTCCATCACCCAATTTCGACCTACAACCCTATGCTCGGTGCTTTACAAAGCCCTTTTGAAGATCATCATCAACAGGCTGAAGCCTTTCCTGGATGGTTTGGTCACCCCGAATTAATGCAGTTTTGTTCCGGGCAAATCCATTACCGACAACATCATTATCGCCCAAGAAATTATCCACACGATGCATCCGAAATCGGGGCAAAAGGGCTTCCTGGCAATCAAAGTTAACCTTAAGAAAGCTTATGATTGCTTTTCCTGGGATTTCATTCAAGACACTCTTCTAGATATAGGGCTTCCGGGATCGTTCATCTCCCTCATCATGAAGTGCGTCTCTTCTGTTTCCATGCAAGTGAATTAGGAAGGCGAACTTAGTGAGACGTTCACTCTTACTCGTGGTATCTGTCAAGGAGATCCCTTATCTCCTTATCTCTTCGTTCTTTGTATGGAACGTTTAGGTCACCTCATCAATCACTCGGTGGCCCAAGGGCGTTGGAAGCCTGTCCGTCTTAACCGCAGGGGTCCCCTCATATCTCATCTATTTTTCACTAATGACCTCATTTTATTCACGGAAGCCTCTCCTGACCAAGCACGAAACATCCGGGACACCTTATCTGCATTCTACAGTGCCTCGGGTCAGACGATAAGTCACGACAAGTCCCGTTGCTATTACTCTAAGAATGTCCCTTCGTCTACGGTGCGTCATTTGAGCCGTGACTTGGCTTTAAGCAAACCATGGATCTCAGACGCTACCTTGGAGTCCCTTTGCTTCACGGATGGGTTCACAAATGCACTTACCATTATATCCTCGATAACGTCCAAAAACACCTCTCCGGTTGGGCAGGTCATCTACTTTCATTAGCAGGTCGCACTACACTGATTCAATCAATCATTTATGCGCTCCCCACATACACAATGCAGACGATTCGCCTCCCTCGATGCCTCTATGATGACTTAAAGCAAATTATGAGCACCTTCTTGTGGGGCTCCTCTCTGGGGGCCAGAAAGATCCATCTTGTACAATGGGAGACAGTTTGTCAGGCCAAATCTCAGGGTGGCTTGGGAATCCGCAAAATTTGAGAAACTAATGATGCACTATTAGCTAAACTTGAGTGGGCCCTGCTCTCGAATCCTAACATGCTTTGGGCCCAAATCTTGGCCACCAAATACAATCTTGACGTTCACAATCCGCCTACTTCCTTAGCGGCATCCGGCGGCTCCATGACTTGGAGGAGCATTAGAAGTGTATGGCCCCACGTCATTCGCGGCATGAAGTGGGTGATCTATGATGGAACGACAGCCTGTTTCTGGCAGGACTCCTGAGTGGAGGATTTTGGACCACTTCTCTCCCATGCTCTAACCCCTCCTTCCCCTTCCATGCTCTCCCCCCTCCTTCCCCTTCCATGCTCTCCCGCAAAGTTCAACATTATGTGGATAGCTCAGGTAATTGGTTATGGTCAGAGTTTCAGACTCTCCTTCCTCACTTTGTTTGTATGCTTATTGCAGATATTCTCCTGCCTCAATCTCATTCGGGTTCGAACAGACTGATCTGGGGAAGGTCGAAGATTGGCCAGTTTTCCTTAGTTTCTACCTATACTATGCTTTTGGACCATGCTCCATCCGATACCAGTGTCTTTTGGCAACTTATTTGGCGTTGGCCCGACCTTCAACGTATTAGGCCCTTTATGTGGCTCTTTGCCCAAGACAAGCTCCTGTCTAATCAATAACGGATGTGTCGATGATTAATTACGACGACAACTTGTCCTCATTGTCAGGCCGACGGGTCCTCTCTGCATGTAATGCGCGATTGCCCCCGCGCAAGACGCTTGTGGCTTGCCTTCCCTCCACAAGTCTTATCCTCCGACTTCTTCACCCTGCAGGTCTGAGACTGGCTACCTGGGAATCTTCAGTGTCATTGCCAGATATGCGGTTTTCGACTGGTCCCTCATTTTTGGGACAACCTGTTGGCTCCTGTGGTCCTGGCGAAACCGAGCACTCTTTGACCCTCAGTTCTCCTGGGCACCCTCTCCGGTTCACGACATTCTGCAATTTGTCCATCAGATCCATATTGCTTCCAGTTGGCATGGCAGAGCAGTGCCTGGGCATAGACTGAGACATGGGCAACTTATAGGATGGAGTAACCCAGGCCCAGGTTGGGTGAAACTCAATACGGACGAGGCAAGCCAGACAGACCCCCTCGTGGCCTCCTCGGGTGGCCTTCTCCACGACAACACCGAATCCTGGCTTGGAGGCTTTGTTCATAATTTGGGCTGGTGCTCTTCGTTCAATGCAGAACTATGGGGATTTTTCTCCTGTTTGACGCTGACTTGGGACCTTGAATACCGTCGGGTGATCTTGGAAGTTGACTCCTAAGTGGCGCTGAGCACTATCTCTGACTCTGCGACCCGTACCTCATCTACACACTCCCTCATCTTCGGCATACATGAGCTCCTAAGTCGGAATTGGACGATTCTTCCTCACCACACGTACCGGGAAGGCAATTGGTGTGTCGATTGGCTGGCCACTTTTGCTCTCAATTTCAATTTGGGTGTTACCACTTTTGTAAATGCTCCCCTAGGGTGTATCCCAATCCTTCTAGAGGATATTGCGGGGTCTAGCCGCCCAGGCTTTGTTTTGTAATTTGTTCGTTTCTTTTCCCTTCTATTAAAAAAAAAAAAAGAATGCTCTTTGAAAGCTAAATTTTCAAAGGCCTAAACCATCAACTCAAATCAAAACCTAAACATAAACACCTCGTCACCTCCTTCTACCCAAAGCTCATATGGATTTGGAAAATTCCAGATCTATTCTGATTTGTAGTTGGAGGTGCAAGGCAGTGACCGAACCAGATGCTGAAAGGTATGGGAGAGTGGTGGTCGGCGACTTGAGGAATAGAGGACTAGAGGTAGAGGCGCTTGGGTAGCAGGCGTGAGGCGACAGCATACTGGATGGGAGACGATCGCTCGCGAGATGCTAGCTGTTGACGACTTAGACGAGAGACAGCAATGATTTATAGAGGGAGAGTGCTTTGTAAAAGGGGGATGGGGGTTTAAAAATATTTGTTTTGAAAGTTAAGTAAGGCATATATTCAATCAAAATAGGTGGAAATTACAAATCTTATAGTTAAAGTTTCTACAAAATAAACAGCAAGTTACTCATCTTTCCTTAACTAAGTACCATCTCTTACTGTATTCTCAGCTGTTGCCTGAGTCGATCATATATGTATTACAGACAGAGCACCAATAGGATTGTGATAATTATGGAATAATTAGGTATAGATTAATAATATTCTTAGAAGATTCTTTCTTATCTTATGTTATTATATATTTAGGTACTCTAAGTTAAGAAGTTATTGGGTTGTATCTGTATATATTTCTGATTCCTTCGATGATGAAAGATAAAAAATCATTCCCATACAATTCTTTAAGCAAAATAATATTCAAATTTGCTCTTGCAGGTTTTAGTCAAGTTACTTCTTAATATTACTAACTCATTCGAGCTTAGGCTTTAGGGTTAGTCTTTTATTAATCTATCATATATAATAATAAATTATATCCTATGAAAGTTTTTATATTTTTACTGCTTGAAGCCTTAAGTTTCGGCTTTTTCTAATTCTTTTAAATTACGATTAGAAATGATTTTAAATTATTAATTATTCAAAATAATTTGTTTAAATTTTAAATTAAAAAGAAAAAGAAAGTTAAATTAATCTTATTTCATCGCCTAGGAAAATTTTTATTTTTATACAAACCCAAATAAACAATTCTTTTTAATGAAGATAATTAAATTTTATCTTAGTATTTAATATTTGATTTTTTTTTGGTTCAACTCTATCTTGACTTCAATTGTACCAAGTAAATAAGCATACCAAATAATGATTAGGAACATAGGGTGAAATCTTCAACGGTCTTTACCACTTGAAGTTTTTTTTAATATATGAGTAGAATTGATTTAAATTATAAATCCATTCCAATATTTTTACATTTTAAATTAAAAATAAATTAATCCTATTTGATCATGTCAATAAAAATATAATTATTTGGATAGGGAAAACATTATATATTTAACAAAAAATTGATATAAATATAATGACTGCCAAGCCAACAATGTCGTCTTCATCATTTGTAGTCGACGTTCTTGCTTCTGTCACTGTTGATGGAAGTTCTGCTGTCAACTAGTGCAACGCATAGTTGCTCCATATGACTTCTATGCTTCCACATGCGCACGGAACTTACCACTATGAATCCGATGTGACTAATATTGGTAGAAGCAGGATCAATAGTGATGTTGGACGAAGATTGCCTTTTGAGATGAAAAGACACGACCAAGAGGTCAGCAGGAGTCCTAAACGGTAATGTATAGAAGAAGAAGAGGACTAGACCAGCTATAGCTAGAGATTGGCACAAAATTCTAGGAGTCAAGTGCGTAAATTTTGCGGTGTTGAGTTGCTATTTATGGAGGGAGGCATTATAGGATAGCAAACTAGAAGTGGGATAGGACAAATTCGAGGTAAAAATGTTATTTAGAACTTGATCAGAAAATTGGATTTATAGAGCAACAAGAAGACTAGAGAGTCCTGGAATGGCGAGATCTGCAGAAATGACAGGATACACGTTCAGAAAATTGTATTCTCTTGAGTTGTATATATACTAGGCCACCGGATATTAATCTTTCTTGTTTTTAAAACCTTGCATTTATGATAAGGAAATCTATACATAAAACTACAAGAAAATACAAAATGTTAGGCGTAAGGTAAGTTCAAAAACATGCTAAAATAATATAGATGACGATAATAAAAATTTACTTACAGGTTCAACTTCTTCCTTTGGTTAACTTCGTCCTCTACAAGAGGAGGAAGAAGAGGAGTTTGTCCTCTTTTACCAGGAGGGCGCCTACCACCATGTTCCATTATCAAAACAAAGGAAGAAGCAGGAAAGAAAGAATACGAGGAATGGAAGAACGGAGACAATAAAATGCAAGAACGAAGTTAAAGAAGCAAATATATAATAGATGGCATGTCGCCACACTGTCTTGGCAAAGATCACAGGAGAAAGCTGTAACATGTACGTATTCTTTAATACTTTCTTGGCAGAAGCTGTATTCTATATTTTGTTAGTGATACTCTTGGCAGAGAAATAGAGGTTGCAGCCTTTCTCTTACAAGACTGCAAATTTTTTATTAAATTTCTTTTATATAAAAATTTAACCATATTAATAAAATGAATAAATTTTATTCAAAAGTAATTAATAATTGTTTTAAAAAAGTTTTAAGTAAATATCTATGTTTGAAAAGGTAAAAACAAATAATAAATGAAACTTTTATAAATGTTCAGTAAATTAATGAAATAT
>JANVCQ010040955.1:0-11313 GCA_025531925.1 Erythroxylum plowmanianum
AATTCGCCATTCGCCTCGTTGTGTTCGTTCGTTTCCCTCGTTCTGTTCCTTCGCTTTCCTGCTTTTTCGGTTGGGATCCGGTTCCCGAATTGGGTCCCAACACATACGATTTCTTATAGTCATCAACACCAATCAATTCTTTTCTCAAAGCACAATAACATCTATACACAATTCACATACAAAAACACTCATTTAATTTCAAGTAATAGCTCTAAATTTCCACTTAAAGATCGGGGTCCAAAATAGGAAATCTTTATAGATAAGGTGTATACACTCTTACTTCCTCAAAGGGAGAAGCATCTAGGTTGTATGCAAAACTACTAGCAATTATTATTTTTTAAACCAATTAATTCACTTGAGAAATCTTCTACAAGATTATATGTCTTACACCATTGGTAATAGGAAGCTAATCTCCCTATGGTTTGATAACTGGACAGCTCAAGGAACTCTTTTCCATTCACAACATTTCCTTATAGGTCCTATCAATAACCCTCTACATACTAAAATGTACTACTTCATTAATGGAGATTGCTAGCATTTTCTAGAGAGCCTTAGACACTTACAACTTCCATATCCTCTCTCTCTCAGTCAGGATGCTTTCTTCTAGTATAAAAGGCCAATTCACCAACTTTTAAATAAAATCATAAGAGACCTATTACAGGTGAGGAAATTAGAAGTGGGGTGGCATTGAATCAGCTAGCACAAATGATCCCCCTAAGAACTTCCTTTCTTCTATGGCTCACTATATAAAATAGATTAATACTATTGACCAGTTTAGATTGAACATCAATCCTTTATGTCCTTTTTGTATAACTCAGAAAGAAATAAGAGATCATTTATTTTTCACGTGTAAGGTGACCAGTTGAGTATAGAAAGCTATTCAACTGAGCTGTTGTTCACTTAACTAATTTACTACTTTCTACGATATTATCCAGTAGTTAGCTACTCAAAGAACACCCCTAAAATGGACTCATATTGCAGTTGTTATCATGTGTCTATAGACAATATGGAAAGAACAAATTGCAAGGCAATTCAAACTCAAGTCCAAGCCTAAAGACCTTCTCATCTTAGAAAATCTCTACAACATCAAAGAGCTTTTATTTTTTAGTAGAATTCCTAGCAACATCAATATTCTCTAGTTATTAATTTCATATACTCTTTATGTTTTTGAGTAGTTAAAAAGCACTGCATCTATCTAATGTCTAAGGGTATTCTGCATCTATCTAATGTCTAAGGGTATTCCTTTATATTTTTATTTTGGTTATTTTGTTCTTTATTACATCTTTTGGCCTAATATATTGTTCTGGAAAAATTGGTTGTGTTATTTTTGTGTGGACTGGATATCACTAGAGGCAAATTGTCATTGGTGGGTCACCCACTAGTGGTAAACCGTTGTTGTTGGTAGGTTGAAAGCAATAGTTAAAGACCATTGGTGAAGGTGGCTTATCTCACCTACAATGAATGGAGAGCAACACACAGTTTTCAGGAAGTAGGCGATGATGACAAGTAGAAGAAAGGGGTGGTGATGGCGTAAAACACAAAAACCCTACCTGAACCCAACATTTTGGGAGCGCATCTAGAGCAAACACGCGCTAATGAGCGTTCCTCATTGACTGAGGTCCGTGAATGGTTTCTAGTGCATGAAAAATTTTATTTAACTTTTAATGTTTTAAAGCCTTAATTTCAGTTAAATTAATTTAATAAAAATTAATTGGTTTATCTTCCTAATAAAATTGAAAAATGATTTTCTAAATGTTTGAAAATTGTTTCAAGGGGTAATTATTATTAGGAATATTTATGATTTTACTTTATTTTTAAAAATTGAATTATTAAATGAAATTAGTTATCAAATCAATAATTATAATAGAGCAAAGGTTTTGAATGATTTCTTTCATAATTAGATTATATTAGAAATTATAAATATAATGATATTATATTATTAATGAGACCAAAACAGTTTTAAATCCCTTAATTAAATATTAAGTACACCTTAAGAACGTGATAGTTCCTTTCCATTATTTAAAAATAAAATTAGAGTTTTATTTATTATATGGCATGTTGGGCAAACTTAAGGTCACTTTAACTTGAATATGTTTTATCATAAATTAATGGGTCTTACTTAAATAAATTTGTATGAATTGGATGAACAAACTCATGATCATATAGATTTAAAGGCAGGGTTATGAATAATATATATGATATATTTTAGGAAAGAGTTGTTCTATAACATACCTAGGAGTCACATAATATATGATTGTTAAAGTTTTTATCTACCTTATTCAAATTTGTTAGTTTGTTGAACAAACTTAAGATCTGTTATTTATGAATATGTGATTAACAAAGTTATTATCTACCTTATTCAAGTTTGTTAGTTTGTTGAGCAAACCCAAGATCAAGTATTTATGAATAAGATTCTAACCCCTTAGGAAATTATTTAATAATTTCTAGATTTAATAGTGAGCACTATTAGTTTGAATACAATAGTGGGAGTAATCAAATATTCATTAAAGTCCTCATTTTATTTGATTTTGGATATAAATTAATACTTGCTCTTTTTATGTCTTTTGATTATTAAATCATAAGATAAATATTAATCTGACATTGAGGAACATGATGGATGCTAATAAACTGACTGGACTTAACTTCTCAAACGAGTTTCAAAACTGAGAATTGTTCTCATGCAAGAAAAAGAAATATATGTTCTTAACACTTATGCAAGAAAAAGTTCAGATGTGACTAATAAGGCTCAAGAGAGACATCAAGGTTATATTGATGATGCTGAGCAAGCAACAACTAGCATGTTTCTAGAGTTTTAGAGGTAGCATGCGAATATGGATGCTCCTATTATAAGTATGCATTTCAAGGAGTTTTTAGTGCACAAAGCAGGGTGGAGAGGTATCAATTTTCCAAGGCATTATTTCAATGCAAGATGGCATAAGGATCTTCAATGAACCTACATATCTAAAGAAGATTAGGTATATTGAGACATTAACATAATTAAGTTTTGTCATAGACTATGAGTTAAGCGTTGATCTGTTGTTATAGTCTCTTAGTTCAAGCTTTACATGGTTCTTTATGAACTTCCACATGAAAGGATATGTCATTGCCTTAACTATTAAATATGTTATAGAATGGAGAGGGGTGCCCTTAGAAGGAACGTAATTATGTTCTTATTATGGATTCTTCTAAGAGCAAGAAAAATGACTTTGAGAAGAATAATAACAAGAAATATAAGGCTTTTGCTAAAGTACTAAAGCCAAAAGGTGGTGTCAAGAAGAAAAGAATGACAAGGACACATGCTTGTCATTGCAAAGTTAATGGACATTATAAGAGGAACTTCCCAGCTTATCTTACTACCTTGAAAGATAAAAAGCTTGAGGAAATTGTCTTTTCAGGTTTATTTACGATTGAGAACAATCTTTCTACTTCTGTTCCATATTATTGGGTGTTAGATAATGGATATGGTTCTCATGTATGTAATAACATGAAGATGTTATCATGACGTATATTGTTAAGGAAAGACAAAGTGGACCTCTAAGTAGGCAATGGAACAAAAGTTGTTGCATTAACTATAGGAACTTGTAGTATAGCTTTGCCTTCTAGTCTAGAGCTAGAACCGAATACTTGCTATTATGTTTCAATTATTACTAAAAACATCATTTTTATTTCTTATTTAGATTTGAGTGGATTTGTATTTATTGTTAAAAATAAAAGTTGTTCTTCTTATAAAGATGATGTTTATTATTGATTTGAATTACTTACAAATAGTTTGTATGAGTTAGATCTTGAAAGGTCAATTCTTAATATAAATAGTAAGAAAAGAAAGTTAAGTGACCAAAATCCATCTTATTTATGACATTGTAGGTTAGGTCATATCAATGAAACTATAATCACAAAGTCATATAAAGAAGGATTTTTGGATCCTTTTGATTATAAGTTATATGAAACTTGGAAATCTTGTTTATTGGGAAAGATGACCAACCTAACCTTTAGTGGAAAGGAAGAATGTGCCAGTGAGTTACTTGAGCAAATACAACTAGATGTATGTGGGCCTATGCCTACTAGTGTTAGAGGTGGATTCTCATATTTCATTACTTTCACAGATGATCATTCTAGATATGGTTTTATGTACTTAATGAAACAAAAGTTTGAATGTTTTGAAATGTTCAAAGAATTTAGACTTGAGATTGAGAAACAAACTAGTAAAAGTATTAAGACACTTAGATTGGATCAAGGTAGTGAATACCTAGACCATGAGTTTCTTGGTACTTAAAAGAGATTAGGATAATCTCAAAATGGACTCCTCGTGGAACTCCACAACATAATAAAGTATCTGAGAGGAGAAATCATATTTTATTAGATATGGTATGTTTCATGATGAGTCATACAATCCTTCTTGTCTCCTTTTGAGGATGTGCCATTAAAATTAGTGCTTACCTTCTAAATAAAGTTCTATCCAAATTGGTTGACAAGAAACCATATGAGATGAGGATTAGTACAAGATCAAGGTTGTCACACTTAAAGATTTAAAGATGTCATGCTTGTGAAAAGTGTGTAATATCTAATAAGTTTCACGCTAAATCAAATAAATACAAATTTATAGGTTATTTAAAAGAGAGTATCAAATATCAATTTTACCATCCTCTTGAACAAAAGGTGTTTGTTTTAAGACAAGCTACATTTATAAAAAGAGAATTTATTCTTAAAGAAAGCAGTGGGAGTGAGGTACAAATTAAAGAAGTTCAAAAGCCACAAATTCACATCCAGATGGAACAAGAATCTCAAGTTGATACATATGATGTACAACTAAGGGTTTAAGAGATATATAGTCTGCGATGTATTAGTAGGATACATCACCCCCCAACTAGATTGGATCTATATATTAAAAAAGAGAAGGATAATGTAATGCTCATATATAATAAGGCTACTACTTTTAAATAAGCAATGCTTGACATTGATTCTCTAAAATAGCATAAAGTCATAAGATCTGGAATAAAATCCATTTACACCAGCCAAGTATGGACTTTGGTGGATGCGCCTAATGGTATTGTACCTATTGGATGCTAGTCAAATTTTAAGAGAAAATTTGTCATGAATGGTAACGTATATATGTACAAAGCAAGGTTAGTGGCTAAAGGTTACAAACAAAAACAAAGAGTTATTTTGATGAAACATTTTCGCTAGTAGCTATGCTAAAATCTACAAGGTTCTTATTGGCTATAACCGCATATCATGATTATGAAATCTAGAAAATGGTGTCAAAACATCATTTCTTAATAGGAATTTGTAGAAGGATGTGTGTATGACACAACTTAAGGGTTTTAGATCTAAGAGATTTCCTAATCAAGTATGCAAGTTCCAAAAGTCTATTTATGGACTTAAACAAGTCTCAAAGAGTTAGAACATCCATTTTGATGAGAAAATATAAGAGTTTAATTTTATGAAAAATATGGATGAACCATATATCTATAAGAAGATTAGCGAGAGTGCAGTCATTTTCTTAGTACTATAGATGGATGATATGTTGGTAATTAGAAACGATATACCAATGCTTCAATCTATAAAGATTTTGCTATTTAAGAACTTCTCTATGAAGGATATGGGAGAAGCAACCTCTTTTAAAGGAATAAAGATATATAGAGATAGATCTAAAAGGTTTTTTAGTGATCCAGGCCTTAGTTCATACCCTTGGAGGTCAAATAAAAAATATAATCCAAGGATTGCAATATAGGATGCAACCTCCAGTCGTCTCACTTAATTGGAACCTAAACGAATGGACCTAAGTTAACCTATATGTCATGAGATGCAAGCTAAATAGGTAAAGAAGGGGTTTTTGTTCTTTGGAAATCTTAATTGAATTAAAAGGAATTGTAAGAAAAATGTGTAAAAATGTATTTTTGGACTTTTGGGAATGGAAAAACAAAAAGATAAAGACAATGATCAAATGGTGATAATATCCTTTTGAAAATAAGCTTTGGCTATCATAATTCGAAATCAATTTTTGATGGGAGTGGGAATCGCTAAGTTTCGAATGGGTAAACCTTAAAGAACTCTTTAAGTCCAAGGTCTTATCAATGAACTCTATTTCTTAAGACTTTGTTAAATGCCCTTAGTGTATATAGTGGGTAAGTCAATGCAACAAGTCATTTTTGGATCTCAAATCAACTCAATATGCCCTTAGTGTATATAATGGGTAAGTCAATGCAACAAGTCATTTTTGGATCTCAAATCAACTCAATATTAAACACAACTATGCAAGATAAAAGAGATTCAACAAGATCGCAAATAGACATATATAAGACTTCATATATTTAAACTCAAAGTTCTACATCAACAAATCCTAACCACACATTAAGTATCCAACACTTGATTAAACTCTAATCAAGAATGTTCAACTATAAATTACAAATCCTAAACCTAGGAGTTCATAAATCATAGCTAAACATGGATTAAGTCACTCCCTTTTTAAGCTTGTTAAACTCAAGCCATTGCTACATCTTCAAAAAGGGAGAGGTGCCTAGCCACGCATAGCTCCAAGAGACTTCACAACCGAAAACCCACTGGAGATACCCATAGTGGCAACCGATGGTGAAAAAAATGAAAGAAAATGGTATGGAAGAGAGAACGATGGTGTGCGCGTCGATGGAGATGAATAAGATGATGGTTTGTGTGTATGACATGTGTCGGCTCTCATCCCCCATTGTTACTTAGCCTAAAATAGGTCTTTTTTATAAAACGTGTTGATGGATCAGATTGCACAATTGGTCAGTTTGCTAAAAATGGTCCGGATCTGCACCAATTTAAAGGTTTTGCTACGGTGAGAGAATGAATTCACCGCGACGAACTTTTCCTGAAAGGTTTATTAAGTCAACTTCAGCTTTCACCGTGGCGTAAATTCTCGAAAGTTTTATTAAGTTAATTTCAACTTTCACTGTGGCGCAAACATTATTTTTGCAGTATCAATTGTTCTAAAAAATTCAATTTAGTGAAATTACTAATTATTTATGACAATTTGACCCTCAAACTACATAAATTAAAGGCAAGCACTCAAGAATTAAATTAAGCACAAAATCCAAAAATAAGAGCCAAGAAGTGTAATAAAAACCATGAGATTGTCACCAATTGATATAAGAAACTTGGGTTCAATCAGACTGGAACATAGATTGATAAAAGCCTATGTAATAGAAGTTTAAAGGATTTGTTAACATAGTTATTACACTATTTTTATGATTAATCTTATAAAAAAATGTTTCTATTAAAGTACTTAATGAGCATATATAAATACATAGCCATATGTTAAAGTGTGTTATTGTTCAAAATTTTGATGGGAAATTATAAAGTATATGAATTGGTACCTAACTATGCATGAAACTATCATTAGAGGTTTGTTTATCATAGGTTAGTGCATGACTATATAGTCAACCATTTTCTCATTAAAAAAACTTGAACTAGAAATGTGAATACTCCCTCTAAAATAGAGAAATATTAAGATAAGAAAAAATGAATTTAGGTGGTGTAAATTCCTGATCAAAACTATGATGCCAGAAAAAGAAAATATAGTCACTAAATTTCATTTTATTGTTAATCAACATTTTTGTGTGTTCATAGTGTCTTGGTTGAAGATTAAGACATAGAAACTTTGATTCCATTGGATATAATTACTTAATAAAGCTTACATGTTAACTTTTTATTTGTTCTTATAAATGTGATTCTAAATATGATGAAGTGGTGATTTTTGATCCTAATAGTGGAAGTAATTAGAGGTTTAACTATGATTGATCATACCATTTTGATATTGTCTAAGTGATATTAACAAACCCTAAATAACGAAGCCTAAGGAAGGTCCTTTATGTATGTCATATATATCAATATTACAATATATTGCTATTAGTTGAAATAAGATAAAGAAAAAAATTTGCATTTGTCTTATAAGATAAAATCTTATTATCTTCACTTTGAGTAGATTAAAAAATTTAAATTATAATCCAACATAAATTATGATACAGAATGCCTATGTCTTCGTAAATGATTAAAGATAACTTAAAATTGTGCATAACTATGTAAATTCCAAAAAATATGAAAAGTGATAATATTAATCTATGATGGGTGTAATTGTAATGTTCCAAGGCTCCTACATATTTTTCATTTCCCAAAGTTACAAAGATGAATATGATATTTTCCATTTTCATTGATGTTTAGTACCCATGTTTGTAAATGTCAACCCATGATTTCATAAATGTTTTGATTCATTAGATTAATTTTATAAGCAAGATTGAAGGTAATTAGAACCATCCCCAAATTAGATGATAGTATACAAAGTTCAACCTTATAAGTAATATAATAAATAAATATAAGTGTCCTAAAATTTGATTACATTAAACTATCTAACAATTGAATTCAATGTATATATTAACAAAAATATATAAACTATTTAAAAAATTAGTGAAACATTATAAATTGATAAGCAGGACATACATTATTGAATGATAATATATTTACTATATCAAAAGAATATGATGTGTCAATATAACCTACACCTAAACTATGTTCATTTAATACCATAAGTATAAAGAAAAGTTACCATCCTGCATTTCAAATAAGTAACATCTTTAGTAGCAAATGAGAATAACATTTCTAGGTGCAAACCATAATATACCTCAAGCTACATTAGTTCTCTTTGTATTCAATTTTGATGAGAAATTATGAAATATATATATTGTTATATGATAAAATAATGTTCATGAAAGGTTTTGTTAATCATATAAGATGAAAGTAGATAATTGTGTTCTATTAAAGAATTTAATTCAAAATGTGAAGTATATGGATTAATACACGACCATATATGCAACTATTTCCACTAAAGGTTTTGTTCAACAAGGATAACTAGGTTTCGTTCAACAAGGATAACTATATAGTGTGATCAATCATGTTCATGTTTTAAACTTTGGTAAGGATAAAGTGAAAGGTCATGTTATGATGTCAAGCATGGTCCCTATCATTATATCCAGTTATTATAAAAATGTATGGGCCCTTTTTACTAAAAAATGAAAATATGCAAAGCTCAATGAATCCCTCTAAAACTCTTTTAACTATCTATCATTATATACAATGCATAAGAATTATCCCAGATCATTCTTTTTATTATTCTTTTCAACCTTTTCCGCCCCATTTTTCATACAAAACCTCATAATTTCACTAGCATATAGTAGAGAGCGAAAAGAAAATAAGAAATATTGAGATCATGAAGAAATGAACTTTGTCTACTTAATTCTTGATCAAAATTATGATTATTGTAGGACACCCCGCCCATGAGAGTCACGAACTCAACGTCCTAAATGACATCTGGACACGTGCCTGGATAGAAGAATCAAAAGACAGAAAAAGCAAAAGACAGAAGATAGCCAAACACAGAAGAAGCGAAAAGATAGAAGAAGCAAAAGACAGAAGATAACAAAGCACAGAAGAAGCGAAAAGACAGAAGAAGCAAAAGACAGAAGAAGCAAAAGACAGAAGAAGCAAAAGACAGAAGATAGCCAAACACAGAAGAAACGAAAAGACAAAAGAAGCAAAAGACAGAAGATAGCAAAACACAGAAGAAGCGAAAGACAGAAGATAGCAAAACATAGAAGAAGCGAAAGACAGAAGAAGCAAAAGATAGAAGAAACAAAAGACAGAAGATAGCAAAACATAGAAGAAGCGAAAGACAGAAAAAGCAAAAGACAGTAGAAGCAAAAGACAGAAGATAGCAATTCATAGAAGAAGCAAAAGACAGAAGAAGCAAAAGACAGAAGATAGCAAAACACAGAAGAAGCGAAAGACAGAAGAAGCAAAAGACAGAAGAAACAAGAGACAGAAGATAGCCAAACACAAAAGAAATGAAAAGACAGAAAAAGCAAAAGATAAAAGATAGAAAAACACAAAAGAAATGAAAGACAGAAGAAACAAAAGACAGAAGAAGCAAAAGACAGAAGATAGCAAAACACAGAAGAAACGAAAGACAAAAGAAGCAAAAAACAGAAGAAGCAAAAAATAGAAGATAGTGAAACACAGAAGAAGCGAAAGACTGAAGAAGCAAAAGACAAAAGAAGCAAAAGATAGAAGATACAAATACAGAAGAAGATGACGTCAGCACAGAAGAAGCGAAAAGACATAAGAAGCAAAACACAAAAGAAGATGACGTCAGCATAGAAGAGGTGAAAAGGCATAAGAAGCAAAACATAGAAGAAGATGACGTCAGCACAGAAGAAGAAAAAAGGCAGAAGAAGCAAAACATAGAAGAAGATGACGTTAGCACAGAAGAAGTGAAAAGGCAGAAGAAGCAAAACACAAAAAGATGACGTCAACACAGAAGAAGCGAAAAGATAGAAGAAGCAAAACATAGAAAAAGATGATGTCAGCACATAAGAAACGAAAAGGTAGAAGAAGAAAAACATAGAAGAAGATGACGTCAGCACAAAAGAAGCGAAAAGGTAGAAGAAGGAAAACACAGAAGAAGATGACGTCAGCACATAAGAAACAAAAAGGCAGAAGAAGCAAAACACAGAAGAAGATGACGTCAGCACAGAAGAAGAAAAAAGGCAGAAGAAGCAAAACACTGAAGAAGATGACATCAACACAGAAGAAGTGAAAAGGCAGAAGAAGAAAAACACAGATGAAGATGACGTCAGCACAGAAGAAGCAAAAAGGTAGAAGAAGCAAAACACAGAAGAAGATGACGTCAGCACAGAAGAAGCAAAAAGGAAGAAGAAGCAACTTCTCTCTTGAACATCTTCCCTCATAAGGGCCATAACTTTCAGCTTAGACATCCAAAATTTTCATGGTAAATATCGTTGGAAAGATAAAAGAAAGACTTACAACTTACTAGAGACACATTTGCCTAAATTTAGCCTATAATAATCCAATTTTTCCCCTAAAATCAGTGCACAAAATTTTCCCTTAGAAAACTTTGAAAATCACGGGCAAAAATGAAATCATATTCCAACAAATAGTAGTTTTTACAAATCTTTAGTGGGCATTTCAAGCCCCAATACATCAATGTTTCAAAATCCCCAAAATATGAAAGTTACATGAACAATAAATTACTCAAAATGCAACTAAAGCCTTGCTTTACAAGATTAGCTTAAATTATAAAAGAAACATTTCAAAAGTGGAGTGATGCCTTGGCTCCTGACTACCCAATCTCTTGCTCATCACCTACTTATGGGGAAGAAAGTGGAGGGTGAGCTTAAAGCCCGTAGGTAACAATTTTATAATCGGTAACAAGCAAAAACCATTGAAATAATCATCTTCATTGCAAAAACTCACATTAATGCA
>JANVCQ010040963.1:0-11313 GCA_025531925.1 Erythroxylum plowmanianum
CGTTTTCTTTGAAATTGTATTTTAGCCATAACTTCTTTATTTCAAATCCAAATTGAGCGATTCCAGTGGCGTTGGAACCATTAGAACGGAGGGAGCCATTTTCAAAAAAATTCATTACCACATTTTCTGAGGTCGGTTGGTGGTCGGTTTTGGGTCCTCTATGCTTATGTGAACTTGGGTGTTTCCTAATGTTGGGCCTCGGAGACGGGGTCCAACATTGTTTGGTTTCAGAGCATGCTTTCATGCTTTCGAATGTTGGGCCTCGGAGACGGGGTCCAACACCATACACTCTCGCGATCGCACCTTATTCTTCCTTAAATCCATGGCTTTGGTCGTGCTCACATCATTATTCCTCACAGTCACACCAGATACCTTTTTCCTTGTTTCTTTCACCAGCTTTTCTCATCTTTCATACATTCCTAAGATTTCATACTCTATATCATTGGAAAGCTAAGAGGATAAACTACAACTTCCAAATAGAGAACTTTTTCTAAATCAGCCTAGACAATACAGTTTTTTTCCTAGAAGTCAAAATACAAATTCTTACCTCTATGAAAGCTTGAAAATGTAACGTATAAACTTTGAAAGTCATGAGCAAAAACACAATCATATTTCATTATCATCAAAAGATAAGAGTTTTACAAAGCTTTAATGGACATTTTAAGCCACAATACGTAAATGTCTCAAAAAAAACCCAAAATACAAAAGATACATGAATAATACTTGAAATGCAACTAAAGCCCTGTATTCTCAAAATCTAACTTAAAATATAAAAGTATGCAAATTAGGAGTGATGTCATGACTCTTGACTACTCGATCTCTTACTTATCACCTGAATATGGGAAGGAGAATGGGGGTGAGCTTAAAAGCTCATGGGTAATAAGTTTATAATCGGAAATAAGCAAAACCATTGAAAATGCTCATTGTCATAATAATTTTGCATCAAATCCATAAAACACATATTTCCCAGATTCTCACATTATCAAGCAATTCATAAACACATAAATTATGCATTCATCAAACTTGTCAACACATTCTAAACACATAAGCAAATCCGAATGATTTTGGGAGGTCCATAAACAGAACGTACTCACACATTCCCACAAAATGGTCTTATGTAGTCGTAAACAGAACGTACTATCGCAATTTCATATAATGATATTGCGTAGTCGTAAACATGAGGGAGTCCATGAAGGAGCTCCATGCTATTAGAGGGCAGGTGGGAAAAGCCTTTAATAAAGTCAAAGTACACTTGACATTACAGAATGGACCACCACAAACTCACATAATCATGCATTTCGCAATTTGTAAACATGTTGCCCAAAATGGCACATTTTTGAAACATGATTTCATAAACTCAATATCTTTTCAAAAACCATTTTCACATTCTTTCCATAAATCATCAACACAATTCATACACTAAACATGTAGCAATTTCTCAAATCATTCAAGAAGTAATAAATGCAACTTTATAACACAATTGAAAACACTTAACTTTCTTGATTTGAAAAATGCTTATGGCTCATAAATTCCACCATAAACGTTTAATACTTTCTCAAAGAATTTAAAGAGCAATAAATGCACATTTATGAAGTAGTCGAAATCATTTATTTCCATTTATTTGAAAGAAACAATAATAGCTTATTAACTCAATTATAAACATGAAACCAACCTTGAATTCCTTGCTTAAAATTTACTTAAGGATGCCTCTTCGCTTGCTCCTCTTGCCTTTCTTGATTTCCTTCATCATTTGCAAAAATCTCATTCAATTGGAATTCAAACTGAAAACCTAAAGAACACACGTTCACTAAAATTGATCCTAGAATACTTAAAGCCATGCATTCCCTAAGTTTCATGAACCAAAATCCTTTAAAAAATCCAAATGATTGAAAATTGAACTTACCTTGAATCTTCACCAAATAACAAGATTATTGGCTCGAAAGAAAGCTCTTCGCTTCCTCGTTCTTTTTCTCTTCTTGAACAACCTCAAATTCTCTCTTAAAAAACTAAGAAATGGTGAAACCTAACACACACTTTCTTCTGTTTTTCTCAAGAATCGAAGCCTCTCTTCTTTCTCTTTGTTTTCGTTACTTCTCTTCTTCTTTCTATCTTCAATTCACATTTTTCTCTTCTCAAATGGAAGACAACATTTTCCTCTTTCCTATTTTACCCTTAATGAATGCTAAAAGTTTACTTTACCCTTCCTTTAATTCCTTATAACTTAAATGCTTAAGTGTTATGCCAAAATTGCTCTCATGCATTCTTACCACTTTTAATTTAACAATCCAATGAAATAAATCCTACTAACATAGACATAATAATTAAACTCCAAAAAAACATTCAATCTATCAAAACCTCATAATTTATTTAAATCATGCTTAACTAAATAAAAAATATGGGGGCCAACATGAATAAAGACTCTTATCTATGTAGGATAATTGGAACCGTCCAACAACAGTAGCCTGATAATTGATGCTCCTTCTCTTATGGCCATAATTGCAAAACTTGAATCCACACTAATTTGTTACCAAGTTCTAAATTGATGACCTTACTTTGATACCAATTGAAAAACTGAAGTGGGTAGTAGTTTCGCATACTTTCCAATTTTATTGTAGTTATGGCACACCTTGCCTACGTCTACAAGGCTCTCACCCAGCTTAATCACTTTTACCGAAGTACAATAGATTTACACTTAACCTCACTTTCTGTGAAAAATTTTCACACTTAATAACACTACTGACTCGTGTTAACCTTAATAAAGGATTTTCTCAACAGTATTTGATAATAAAGATACGAAATAAATAACTTAAGTGATTAAACAATAACCAACATAAACAAAGGCAATACTTGAGATAAAAAGCAACTCTTCTAAATATGTCGTGTTAGGATATATGTTATATATCTAAATAATTAGTTTTGGCATTATTTATTAATTGGACATATAAGATATTAATTATAGTAGGATTTAAAAAGAAGTGGAAGAATCCTATACAAAATGGATGTCTACTCTCTGATAAACTTGTGGTATATCATGTTGGTGTTTAAGATGTATATTGCTAGATTTTTGGGATATAAGACAAAGCCAATTTGTCTTGCATTTTTATGGATGGTGTGGATAAAAGATAAGGGCTTTTGGTGTATCCTACATGGGTGTCTTGTAATTAAATGTGTAGTGGGACTCTTATTCTTATTGGGTTCAGGATTTGTGGATATCTTGAATCTATGACTGTAACATGACATAGGAAGATAGACGGCTGAAACATGACATCGGAAGATAGCTAAATAAAATTTGCGTGGTGAGTGGAGTAACATAGCAGTGAGTGAATGGGTGCAGTGGGCATTAACTGGAGATGAAAAATAAGACTGAATGAGTGCATGTGAGTGCGTGTGTTGAATAATGTGTGAGTAGGTGTTGGTGCAGTACACATTTCTAATTAAGAAAGCAAAAGTGTTTTAGTTATTCAATGAGATATGGGTTGCATGGTGGGTGTATCTTGAAGTATAGCTGAATAACATTGTTGTGTGATTGAAACCACGGTAAAGGAGTTATGGGGTAGTGCATCTGGAATTTCTACAATGAAGTGGGTTATCATATTGTTTTATTTAGGAGGTCTTGATCTAGGTTGTGCGATGTGTTTATAAGATCAACATCGTGGGGTTCATCAATTGTCTATACTTCTCTAATTAAAGCTGTTAAATTTGGATGGATAGTTTCAATTGAACAATTATTTTGAGGAGTTGAAATCATAGGGAAATTTTTTTCTTATCTCAAGTATATTGTCGTTCAGTTCTTAGTTAATTAAATACTTGAGTTATTTTTCATTAATTGTTGTTTGAGTGAAAGTAGTTAGAAAAATTTTCTATTGAGGTTAACACAAGTCGGTCATGTTATTGGGTGTGAAAATTTTTCACAGGAAGTGAGGTTGAGAGATAGTGTCAAGAGTTGAGTGGCATCGACTCAGTAAAGCCTTGGCTACATCTATTATACTTCAGTGAAAGTTATTAAGCTAGGTGAAGGCCCCGCAGAAGTAGGCAAGGTGTGCTGAACTGCGTTACCTAATTTTTGGTGTTGATTTATTTTTGGTTCTCTTAATTTTCTGATTTTTTTGCTATAAACGAAACAAAAAGTTTGCGAAACTACTACCCTTTTGGTTTTTCATGTCGTTTCATTAACAAAAGAACGAGAAGTTGTCCATCGAAAGATTTATTATGAGGCTTCAATATCTTCACTAAAAATCTTGGAGAAGAAGTACTCTCACATGAATAGGTAGAACAACAATCAGTGGAAAAGACCTTTATGTGGATTGCTAGACCAAGGCAATAAACAAAATAGATGAAGACAAAGACTGCTAGATGCACATTAGATGTGCGTTAGAAGGCAAGGAAGATTGGACATAGAACATTCAAAATGGAGATGGAGGATGAAGACCGCTTCTAATTAATTAGGTTCTCAATTAAATCCCAAAAAAATCCAGCTCAAAGTTACCAATAAATCACAATTTCACAGAAGAGAAACACAACTCAAAGATCCAGAACTCACACAGCCAATGAAATATGAAGGAACATAGAGTCACACACATACCAAACTGCAAATTTCACACACTACCATTCAACCCACTCACTCACGTAATCTTCACACACTCAAAATCAATTCACCATTAACCCAGCTCACACAAACATTCCTACATAACCACCAAAAGCACTAAAGATTGTCGTCAATTAACATTTCAAAGACCTCACGACAAAGACCCAAAAACCATACAAAAACCCTTGGCTACACATTTGAAAAATTGCAACAGTAAACATTAACTCTCACACACGTAATACACCACAATTGTGATGTATACACACTTCAACTTAAGATAGAGTTCTATCTCACTTAAACCATTATCTCAAAAATCCAGCAGTGCTCCACTCTACATCACCTACGTAATCCATCGTACTTCTTGTCAAGATATACATTAATTAAGGATAGGACTCTATCACAATTAGAAGATTATCACAAATAATTTTTTGAATCTAAGTCATTATCTAATTAATATCTTATATGTCCAATTAATAAATATGATGCCAAAACTAAAGAATAAGATATGTACCATATATCTTAACAAGAATGATTCGAATGTATGGGGAAGATGAGTTGTTGTGTTAGATTGAAGAATGGGTTATATAATCATCGAGTATCATGGAAAGTTCAAGTTTGTTTCTTCCGAAGATAAGGTGTTCGATGAGGTGTCTAAAATGGTTTCACATTATGGACATCAATGGTGTTGTTATTTTGTCTTGAAATTTAGTGGATCCAAATGGTGACATGACTCGATAAGCTCATGGTGCGACCTGAAGTATAGACCTGTTCAGTTAGACTAGTTTAGTTTGGAACACACAATAAAATCGAGATGTATTGGGTTCCATCATATCATTTTTTTCTTCATAGTGAAATTCTCTCTGTGCTCTTGCACGAGGATGTAGGCATCATTGGCCAAACCTCGTTAAATCTATGTGTCATTTTTTCTTTATTTTTGATGCTTTGAGTATGTGATTGTGTGCGTGTTTATTATTTCGATTTCTCCAATAATTGGTATCAAAGCTTAGGGTTCTTTGCGCATAATCTAGGGTTAAGATGGCGTCTTCATCTTCTACAAAGTACAAAGTAGAGAAGTTTGATGGGGGATCTAGTTTCAGTCTTTGGAAGATTAGGATGAGATCATCCCTAGTTTTACAAGGATTATGGAAGGTGATTGATGAGGATTTTCTGAAGGTATGAGAGAATCGGAGAAGTTAAATTTGAAGGAGAGGGCATTAAGTGCGATTTTCATAAGTGTTACTGACAGCGTTCTTCGCGAGATCACTGTTGAAGATTTTATAGGGAAGGCATGGAAGAAGATGGAGGAGCTGTATTCTGCGAAATAACTGACAAATCGTCTCTACCTAAAAAAGAGGTTATATAATCTCTGAATGAATGAAGGTACACCCATTAAATCTCACCTTGATGAGCTCAATTCGATAATTGTGAACCTTAAGAATATAGATATCGTAATTGAGTTCAAGTCATGGGCAAAATTCCTGGGTTTTTGATTCTGGTGCAACTTTCTATATATGTCCTCACTAGTACTGGTTTGCTATATACAAACAGATGAGTGGGACTATCTATTTAGGTAATAATAATCCATTACAAGTAGAGGGGATTGGCTACATCAGATTAAGAATGTTTGATGGAGTTGTTAGAAGCATTGAACGTTGGCATGTGTTAACTTATCAATTTGCGCTTATTTTGTACTTAATTCTCTTTAATATGTTAAAATTATTATTCAAAATTAATGAAATTGTCTTATAATTGTTTGCAGATGATTTCCAACACCTTAGAGATGAAATTGAAGCAAAAAGATGAAAAAGAAATGAAGAAAATGCGAAATTACAAGTCTGGCAGCAATTCAGTCACTAAGCGTGGGCACGTGCAAGGATGAAATTAATTTCTAGATCTGCTTTCAAAATCTGAATCTGATTCTTTTGAGATTCTTATAATCTTTTAAGATAAGATTGATGGAGATTCACAATCTGAACATGGGGGAAACGTGATATGCAAGATAGGATGAAAAAGGAAGGATTGGGAGGCATTAAAAGGGGAAAATGTGACTATTCACGTTAGCCTTTAGTATAGGATAGTTTTCTACAAATTTTTCTACAGAATTTCCATAAGATTAGTTTTAGTTTGTGAATTCTTTTCTTCTAGTTTTTGGCAGCATAGTTTAGGAGTAGTTTTGACATTTTTTTGTGTTCTTTTTTTGTTCTTTTTAACAGCAACTTAAGGATAGAGTTTACGTTTCTGCACTTCTTCTTTTGTTTTTGTGGACAACCATTGTTGGTTCTCGATTTTTGCACTTTTCTTCTAGGGATTTTGTATTCTTTAAGGAAAGATTAGGGATGGAGATAATGTATTTTATTATTTCTTTGATTTCTACTTTCATTATGAATAGCTAAACTTCTTTTCTTGGTTGAGGGAATTCATGTTATCCGTTATTATGTGTGAGATGTTTCAATAAAGTTTATGTTGTTTATGAACATTAAATATCTTCTGAATTACTTTTTCTAATTGAATTGATTGATTTCTAGGGGCGCAACTAGGGATTAATTCGTTCAATAGCTAGATTAATGAAATATGACGTTCAGTTTCGTTAATCACAAGTAGCAATTAGGATTACCTTCTTTACGTTAGAATAAAAAATTCTAAGAAGATATTTGCATGATTGATTGCATATTATACATGTATTTCTCTTACTCATTGGTTTCTTGATTTGTAAAGCTATTATTCAATTGAACCTATGATCATATCTAGGTTGTTGTTTAATAAGAATGCTAGGATACATGTTTCTAGTCATTACACTTAAGAGAAAATATCCCCAATGGATGTTTATTAATGATTGAAAATTTATATCGAGGATCCATTTTAGCCTGATAACATCGATGACCTGAAACCAAGGTTTTTCCATTAAAGTTTTAGATCCAATTATTTCTTTTGATTTGCAATTTTTCTTATCTTTTTATTTAATTTGTTGTGAATTGAAAACAACCCTCCCCCTTTCTTTACTTTGTTTTAGTTTTAAACTCGAGAACCTTTACTGTTAAAAGTTCCTCGTGGGAACGATATCCACTTACCACTACTATATTAATTTGTATTAATGGAAGTTAGTTTCTTTTTTAATATGCTTGCAGGCAATAGCAATACCAAATTTTGGCACCATTGTAGGGAAATTTCTTAACGATTTTTCTAGTGATATTTTTGTTTTTGTTTTTGGTTTCGTTGCTCTTGGTTACCTTGTCTTCTGTTTGTTTTAGTTTCACAGTTTTTTTCCTGATTTTTCAATTTTTTAGCAGCATGGCTCACTATCAGTATGCTTTTGATTCTGATTTTTCATATTATTCTTGTTATGATAATGAGTTTCCATCTGTTGCGACTTTCAGGTTTAATCATCAAGTGGTGGATTTCATACTCTTAGCCGTGCAAGTATCGAGAGATGACCAATAAGCTAAGGTATGTGAAGTTTACTCATTTTGGGTTTTTTTTGTACGTGTTCTTTTTTGCAGGATATAAAGTACGGATTCACTCCTCCATCGAGCTACTATGAAGAGCAGTCCTACTTCAAACCAGAGCCTCCACCTCCACCATCTCCACCACAAATTGATGAGATGTCTTTAGAGGAGATCGTAATGAGTTTGGCGACGAGCACTCTTCAATTCCAGTAGTTTAGACAACCGTACATGCCTCGACAACATCAAATTGCAACATCCAATTTTGAAGGTAAGACTTCCTTGGAGGATATAATGCAATCTTTTGCCACTAACACTTTGACGTTTCAACGGAATACTGAAGTAAGTATTCGAAATATGGAAAATCAACAAAGGAATATTGAAAACCAAATAAGTCAAATGACAACTGTCATAAATCGATTGGAAGTGCGAACTTCTGAAAATTTTTCAGCACAACCAGAGATCAATCCCAAACAAAGTGCAAAGGTTATCACATTGCGGAGTGATAAGGAATTGCAGGAACAAACTTTTGAACAATTCCAGAAGAGAGATAGATGAAGAAATCACGCAAAAGGCATCTTCACAACCAGAAATGACGTAAAACAATATGCAAAATATGGTGATTCCGCCCCCTTTTCTGAGTCGATTTGCCAAAACAATGAAGGAAGAGTAAGCGGAGTTAGAAGAGGAAGAGGTTATAGTTTGAGAAAAGATGGAGGATGTGCAAACTCCTAAGGTAAGCGATGCAGTTCATGCTATAGCTAACCGAACTTCGTTTCCTTTTCCTAGTTGTTTACAAGTAAAAGAAGAAGAAGAACAAGAAGAGAAGCAAGAAGAAGAAAAGTCGCTAAGCACATATTAGTTGAACGAGCTATGGGCGAGCGAATTGAAGACCAAAGGTGACAAGCAAGATGTCAAGTCTCAGCACCCATTGGCGTTACTCTTATAGAGACCATCCTGGTGTGATAAGGGCGATGCCCAAAAAGACGAGTGGATAGTAGAGTGTAACGGTGAAACGATGAAGTTCCACTCCTCAAAAGTCATGGAGCTTCGTGTTGAGAAGGAGTCGATTTCGAGGGAAGTTGTTCCATGCACCTCACGGAGTTTGAGCATGTTTCCTGTTGGACTCAAGCATCCATTCGATAATGGATGATGTACATATGCCAAGGGTCAAGCTTATAACCTTAAATAAGCACTTGATAGGAGGCACCCCATCTGTATCCTTTCTTTTATATTTTTTTCTCTTGTATGCATATCTTTTGTGTAACATCCAATTCTTGTGGGAAGGTTAAAATGATAAATGAGAGTGATTAATGAGAGTTAGAAATGCATTTCCATGTTCATGCATATTATGTCATGCACATGCATGTGAATAATGAAGTTGTGGCACATGAAAATGATTGTACATGCATTCATGAATAATTCCGGATATAATTGGATTGAGTTGTGATTTTTAGGTGTTTTGAGAATATTGAAATTATTTGTATTGAAAATTCTATTGGTTAGTAAGAATGTTGTATTTGTGAATTTGGTGAATTTAGGCATAAATTTAGGGGAAATTTTTATTGAAAATAGGAAAAAGACATCAAATGAAGATTTTGAAATAGTTGAATCGTAAAGATGAGAGTTTAGGGGAGTTAGTTTCAAAAGAAACTAAGTTAGAGCATAGATGTAAGGGAAGTGACAAATGTCACTTAGGCTTTGTACTTTTGCTAGAAGTAGGTTACTATTCTCTGACAATTGAAAAGTTAAGTTATATGTCTAAGTTCATTCTTCATTGGGATCATCTTCAAGTTTTCTCTCCATACACAGAGTCTTCCATCGAACCCCTTCTAAGAGATTCCTTTGCTTTTCCTTCTTATACCAAACCCACATTGCTATTCGTGTCTTCTACCATAGGAAAAAACAAAAGTTGGTCATTGTTCTCAGTGAAGTACGTAAATTGCATGGAGTTTAGGGCTTGAAAGTTTTGGAGTTTTCAAAAGGTAAGTAGTGAATAAATCCTTTAGAGTTGGAGATTTATAAAAGAAAGTTAATGACTTACTATCATCTGCATGGAAATGGTATTTAAGTGTATATTCATAAATACTGTGTGGTTGGGAGGAAAAATTTGGATATAGTGTTAATTTTAGTTTTTGAAAGATTATTAGTGATAAGGTGACGAAACAGTGATGTTGAAGTTGAGATAGCAATAACTTGATCTGAAATTTCAGTAAAACTTCTGTACCAGTCTAGATAGATTCGTCAAAATTGCCTTCATGAAAGTTATAAAGTTTCCTTTTATCTTCCCAACAATATATAGTATGAAAACTTGGACATCTGAGCTGAAAGTCAGAGTCCTTGTAAGGGGAGATGTTCGAAAGCGAAGTTGTTCCTTTTGAATTTTGCTTCTTCTGTGTTATTGTTCATGAACTACTTCTGTGTTACTATTCATGAACTTCTTCTGTGTTTTTGTTCATGAACTTCTTCTGTGTTTTATTCCTTCTGAATTTTGCTTCTTTTTAGTTTTGCTTCTTTTGTGTTACTATTCATGAACTTCTTCTGTGTTACTGTTCATGAACTTCTTCTATATTACTGTTCATGAACTTCTTCTGTGTTACTGTTCATGAACTTCTTCTGTGTTACTGTTCATGAACTTCTTCTGTGTTTTCTGTTCATGAACTTCTTCTGTGTTTTGTTCCTTCTGAGTTTCACTTCTTCTTAGTTTTGCTTCTTTTGTGTTTTGCTGACGCGTCTTCTTCTGTATTTTGCTGATATGTCTTCTTCTGTGTTTTGCTGAAATGTCTTCTTTTGTGTTTTGTTGACGTGTCTTCTTCTGTGTTTTTACTTCTTCTAAGTTTTACTTCTTCTTAGTTTTGCTTCTTCTGTGTTTTGTTGACGCGTCTTCTTCTGTGTTTTACTGACATGTCTTCTTTTGTGTTTTACTTCTTCTGTCTTTTTTCTTCTTCTGAGTTTTACTTCTTCTGCCTTTTTTCGCCCGGCTATAACTTCTTCTCTAGACACCCAAATGAATTGATTCTTGAACTATGAGACTCGTAACACATCTCCCTACATCTCCACCTAAAAGTCATAACCATCTGAGATGAATTGAGAAAGATTGAGTGAGAAACGTCGAATGGGTACAATGAGTGCGCTCTTAAGTTTTTTTGAACTAGGGTTATTCCACTGAACATACTTTGGTGTTTTGATTATGTCTGGATCTATAGGATTTCAAATGAGTAATGAATTGTGATTTTGATGGTTTTAGTGAGGCATAAACCTAAGTATGAATCATACTTAGATGAGTTT
>JANVCQ010041049.1:0-11307 GCA_025531925.1 Erythroxylum plowmanianum
ATTTTTGGACTATGATGTAAGGTGGCTCGAAATGCCCACTAAAGCATTGTAAAAACTTTATTCTTTTGATGTTAATGGAGTGTGAATGTTGCATGGATGATGTGAGTTGAAATTTAGATATATGTGAAGAAGTTATCATCTTGAGTTGAAGATTTTGGGCATAAATCATTGAAATATATATATGTACGAATAAGTGAGATGTTATGGGAAGGAAGATAGGAATTATGACTGATCCAATGTAGTTAAAGGTGATGAGATAAATGATTTGAGATTTGAGAGTTTAACGAAGCCAATTTGGTAGCTGAATGGTTAAGCTCAGGACATTCCAAGTTTACGAAATGCAAATTTAAAGTCTTTCGTAGGTGTATAAATTGTGCACCTACTTTAGGGGAAAAACTAGACTAATTTATGCTAAATTAGTCAAATTTGTCTTCTGAAAGATGTAGCTTATCTTTCTAGTTTTCCAATGGTATAAAGTATGAAGTTTTTGGACATTAGAGTCAAAAGTTATGATCCTTATAAGTGGAGATGCTCAGGAGTATAGTTTGTATCGTCTAATGACGTCATATCGTCTTATAACATCATATCATCTGGTGAGAGCGCCAGATGTATCATCTGGTGAGGACGTATTGTTTGGTAGGACACTTTGTCTAGTGAGGACGTATCGTCTAATGAGGGTGTATCGTCTGGAGATGACGTATCATCTAATGACGTCATATCATCCAGTGCACTGTTCATCTAGCCCTATCGTCTAGTCCAAATTTGACCCTCTAGAAGATTGAATCTGTCATTAAGATCTTCATAAAAGTTGTAGATCTTAAAGTCTTCTTTAAAAACCATCCAAAAAACACCCCAATCTAATGTCTCTAGAGAAAGTTATGCCAATTGTTTTGAGATAGATACAACATGATTGAGGAGATGAGCATGGTTGATTCTTTTGGGCATAACTTTATAAACCGACCTCCAAATTAAGTGATTATTAAAGCGATAGATTCCCTAACCATTTTACTATCTCTCAATAAAAAAAATTCATAGCTTCTGGGGTTAATTTGAAAAATATTGATAGAAAGAAAATGAGGGATTGGTTAGAAGAGCATAACCGGGTTATGAACGTACTTGGATTTTTAGGCATATCTTGAGCTTTAGAGCTCCGAATGAGGTGGTTCTTATTTCAAACTAAACAAGGGGCAGAGAGCTACAATCATTTTGAAGAAGTCAAATTGTGATTTAGTGTTTAACTGGTGTGGGCACATCACCCTTATAGGGCGATGGCTAATGAGAAGTCATTGAAATAATCCTACAAGTAAGCCCGCTCACGCTTTATGACTCCGAATTGTTGGGCTCTGGAAACTTCAGGTTATTAGGCTCATGTTCTCAAAACTTTGATGTTGGGCTTCGAAATTGGGGTCCAATAGTTATAGTATCAGAGAGATTAGGTTTAGGAGTATCCTAGGCATGAACTGGGTAGTTTAAGACATGAAAGGAATGTGCAGTATTTTAAATGAACAACTTGCAATGTTTTGAATTGTTGTACATGATCTGAAACTGTCTTTCATGAACTAATGATCTGGCTCTTACCAAGGGAGCACGGATGAATCCTTTGTCCCACAAGATGCAGGGACACATTCTACTCCAGATTTTGAGGCACCTAGTAAGCAAAAAGAAGTGCCTCCACCACCTCCTCCGATGCCTCAAGCAAACCCCATAGATCCATGGTTCTTTCAAGCCTTTACTCAGGCTTTCTCATATGCCATGGGAGAAGGGTCTTAAGTTCCAATGCAAGCTCCAGTGGAGAGGAGTGGGCAGTATGATAAGCTCCGTAACTATGGAGTTGTGGATTTCAATGGAACTACAAATCCCGAAAAGGCTGAAACATGGCTGAAGAGGACAAAGAGAGTCCTGCTTTAGATAAAATGCTCTAATGTGGAGAAACTATATTATGCGATGAGCTTGCTATAGGGGGATGCTTTTCATTAGTGGGAGTCAGTGCCCCATAGTCAGGACATACCACCGATATTGATATAGAGGGACTTTCTGGAAGCTTTCAGGAGGAAGTACTTCTCAAGGGTTTATATCTAAGAGAAGGCCAGAGAATTCTTGAATCTCACACAGAGAGATATGAGTGTGAGTGAGTATGATTTGAAGTTCACCCAGCTGTCACAGTACGCGACTAACATTGTGGCCAATGAGGAAGATAAATGTCACAAGTTTGAAGGAGGACTTCATCTGGGGATCAAGGAGAAGGTGCTGATCCATAATTTTTGTGACTACCAGCAGTTGGTGGATGCTACACTCTAAGTTGAAAAATTGGAGAATATAAAGAGTGAAGTAAACAGGAAAAGGAAGAATAGAGAGCAGTCTTCCAAGAAGGGAATGAGTGCTCCAATACCAGAGAGGAGTGAGAGGAGCTTTTGCTCCCAGAGTGAAGTGGGGAGTAGCGACTCTGCCAAGAATAAGCAAGTGAAGATAGTTTCAGTGCAAGCCTCAGCTGTGGGGGTAATAGAAGGAAGGAGAGGAGTAGTCACATGAATATGAACCCCCAATGTGACCATTGTGGCAAATTTCACAAGAGAGAGTGCTTCATGTTACTTAGAGCATGCTTCCGATACAGAGAGAAGGAACACATGATCAGGGATTGTCCCCAAGCAACAAAGCAAAAGGGGTTGCTGATGTAAACCTAAAGGAGACTAGAAACAGGAGGGACTAGGCTAGTCACTGAGGTGGGCAGTTCTAGGGCTGCAAGGAAGGCTGTTCCTCCAGGAAGGATAAGGGGTCAAGCTCAGGCTCAGGCAAGGCTGCTCGCTATGACCAGAGAGGAAGCTATAGCCGTACCTGAAATTGTCATGGGTATGGCTCACTTATTCAATTCTGTAGCATATGTGTTGATTGATTCTGGCTCTACGCATTCATTTGTTTCTACAAGCATTAAATTGCTGTTATTAGATAGCCCATTGATTGTTAATACTCCTTTAGGGAGGAAGCTAATAATAAGTCAAGTGCATAGGGATTGTGAATTGTTTATTAAGGGTGCTAAACTGGTAGTGGATCTGCTACCGTTGGAGTTAAAGGGTCTATATGTGATATTGGGAATGGATGTCATGGAGAAATATTGTGCAACATTAGATTGTGGTCTTAAGGAGGTAGAATTTGACCTTGGTAATGGTGAGAACGTAACTTTTAAAGGAGATAAAAGGACATCATCACCCAAGATTGTTTCAGCTTTGCTCACTGATCGGATGATGAAAAAAGGGTGTGAAGCCTTCTTGGCAGACATTATGGACACTGATGTAAATAAAGGGAAGTTAGAAGATTTTTTAATTATGAGGGAGTTTCCAGACATGTTTCCAGAGGATTTACCTAGTTTGCCACTAGTGAGGGAAACCAAGTTTGTCATCGACTTGATTCCTAGGACTGCACCCATTTCCATACCACCGTATAGAATGACCCCAGCTGAACTGAAGGAGCTTAAGGAATAGTTGGAGGAACTGCTAAAGAAGGGGTGTATACGGCCGAGTTCATCACCATGGGGAGCTCCTGTTTTGTTTGTTAAGAAGAAGGATGGAACATGGCGGGTATGTATTGATTATCGAAGACTCAATAAGGTGGCTATTAAGAACAAATATCCTTTGCCCAGATTGATAATCTGTTTGACCAGCTATAGGGAGCAAGGGTCTTTTCCAAAATTGATCTCAGGTTAGGCTATCATTAACTCAGAATCAGGGAATCTGATGTGAACAAGACAACCTTCAGGACACGTTGTGAGCATTATGAGTTTCTGGTCATGCCCTTTGGATTAACCAATGCTCCAGCTACATTCATAGATCTTATGAATAGGGTCTTCAAGGAGTATCTGGATCACTTTGTCATAGTATTTATAGATGACATTTTGGTCTATTCCAAGAGTGAAGAGGAACATGAGGGATATCTTAGGATAGTGTTGAAAACACTGAGGGAGAAGGAACTTTATGCCAAATTCATCAAATGTGAATTCTGGCTTTACGAAATAATTTCCCTTGGACATGTGATATTGAAAGGTAGGGTGCATATTGATCCAAAGAAAATTGAAGCAGTGGTGAATTGGCATGCACCGAAGATAGTGGCAAAAGTGAGAAGTTTTTTTGGGTTTGGCAGTATTATAGGAGATTTGTGGAAGGATTTTCTATGATAGCTACTTGGATGACTAAGTTATTGAGGAAGAATCAGAAATTTGTCTGGAGTGAGGAATGTCAGAAAAGCTTTGAGGAGCTCAAGCATAGATTAACATGTGCTTTAGTTTTGATTTTGCCTATTGGAGATGAGGGTTATATAGTGTATAGTGATGCGTTAAGGAAGGATCTGGGTTGTGTATTGATGCAAGGAGACAAGGTGATAGCTTATGCCTCGCGGCAGCTAAAACCTTATGAATTGAATTATCCGACCTATGATCTGGAATTGGCAGCATTAATTTTTGCTCTAAAGATTTGGATACATTATTTATACGGGGTTCAAACGAAAATTTTTACAAATCATAAAAGTCTCAAGCATTTGTTGAGCCAAAAGGAATTGAATTTGAGACAAAGAAGGTGGTTAGATTTGCTCAAGGATTATGACTTGTTGATTGAGTATCATTTAGGAAAGGAAAATGTGGTAGCAGATGCCTTGAGTAGGAAATCCTCTATAGCTCATGTTCGAATAGTTTATTTACCATTATTAGAGGAAATGGCAAAGCTTAGGATAAGTTTGAAATAGGAGCAACCTGAGTGCATTCTTGTACTTTCAGAGTGAGACCGATACTCAGAGAGAAGGTTAAGGAATTACAAGCATAGGATGCAGAATTGAGTAAGCTCCGAGAAGAAATTCAGAATGGCAAGAAATATGAGATGGTGGTGAAGGATGATGGATTTATGGTTGTAGGTAATAGACTTTGTATCCTAAATGTTAAGGAAGTAAAGCATGAGATACTTGATGAGGCATTATAATGCACCATATGCCATGCACCCAAGTAGCACCAAGGTGTATAGAGATCTGAAAGAGCATTTCAGGTGGGAAGGCAAGAAGAGAGATGTAGCAGAATATATGAGCAAGTGTCTAGTGTGTCAGCAAGTCAAAGCTGAACACCAGGAATCTTTTGGGAAGTTAAGGCCATTGTCCATTCTTGAGTGGAAGTGGCAAAAGGTGACCATGGGTTTTTTGATAGGTTTGCCCAAGAATAGTAGGAAGCATGATACTATATGGGTCATTGTTGATTGGTTGACAAAGTCATCCCATTTCTTGGCAATTAAATAGACTAATTCTCTACATGTACTAGCAAAGAATTATATTGATGAGATAGTGGGACTGAATGAGATTTCAGATTCTATAGTTTTTGACAAGGATCCTCGATTGACTTCAAGATTCTGAGGAAGCCTACAAGAGGCTTTGGGAACCAAGTTGAATTTTAGCACTACTTTCCATCCTCAAACAGATGGCCAATCTTAGAGGACCATTAGGACCCTTGAAGGAATGCTCAGGGCATGTGTGATGGATTTTAAGGGAGCTTGGGATGAACACTTGCCATTGATCGAATTTGCTTATAATAATTCGTATCATTTGAGCATTCAGATGACTCCTTATAAAGCACTATATGGAAGGAGATATAGAACTCCGATATGTTGGGATGAAGAAGGAAAGAGGAAACTGATAGGGCCATAGTTGCTTCAGATAACAGTCGACAAGGTTAATTTGGTTAAGCAATGGCTTAAGGCAGCACAAGATAGAATGAAAAGTTATATTGATGCACATCGGAAGGAAATGGAGTATAAAGTCAGTGAGAAAGTCTTTCTTAAGACGTCTCCTTGGAAAGGAGTCATGACGTTTGGCAATAAGGGCAAGTTGAGTTCGAGATATGTGGGTCCTTATGAGATTGTAGAGAGGACCGGACCACTAGCCTATAAATTGGCATTGCCACCGGAATTGACACAGAGACATGACGCTTTTCATGTGTCCATGCTGAGGAGGTATTATAACATCCCATTACCTGCGGGGAGGTTAAAATAGTAAATAAAAATGTTCATTGAGAGCTTAGAATTTGCATTTTCATGCTCATGCATAATATGACAAACATATACACATGAATAGTAAATTTTTCTACACATAAAAATAATTGTACATGTATTCATGAATAATTCCGGGTATATTTGGACTGAGTTGTGATTTTTGGAAAATTTGTGAATTTGGAATTTATTTATATTGGAAATTTTATTAATTAGTGAAATTATTATATTTGTGAATTTTGGTGAATTTAGGATTTATTTTAGAATTTAAAAAGTATTATGGAAAATATGAAAAAGAAGAAAAGGAATCAAAAGGATATTGGAGATACTTGGATTGTAAAGATGAGAATTAAGGGAATTGGTTCAAAAAGGAACTTGGCTAGAGTTTAGGCATTAGGAAAGTGACAAGTGTCACTGACTAAGTGATTTTTAGAACCTTGTAGAAAGTAAGTTATGTTATCTGAGAGTTAAAAAGGTTAAGTGATATTTCTAAGTTCTTTCTTCTTCATCACCTTCTTCGAACTCTCAATACACAAAGTTTTTCATCAAATATCCTTCTAAAAGAATTATGTGCTTTTCCTTCTCCAATACCAACCCCACCTTGCAAGTGGTTTCTTCTGCCTTAAGAAAAACCAGAAGTTGGTTAGTGTTCACAGTGAATTATGTGATTTTGCATGAGTATAGGGCTTGAAGTTTTGGATTTATGAAATGAAATTGATGAATTTCTATCATCTGCATAGAAAATGGCATATATGTGTATATATTCATGAATACTGTGTTGGTGGAATGAAAATTTTGATATAGTGTTAATTTATTTTTTATGGATTGTTAGTGATTAGGTGATGTAAAAATGATTTTGGAGTTAGAAATAGCAATGAAATGGTGTATAAGATGAGTGTAGGAAATGAAAGTATATAAAGGTGGTATGCTCTGTTTTATGTTTCTTCTCTATGCATGATTTTTGAGTTGAAGAGTAGTTGTAAAGTGATGGTCTGAGATGGGAATGAGTGTATGAATGAAAGTTGAAAAGAAAATAGTGAATGTGAATGAAAGTTGAAAATACAGAGAAAGGTGTAGAACATGAAGAGTGGAATATTGAAGCTTGTTTCTTTTGATGATTTTTAGGATTTTGACTAAATTTGCATTTTTAGAGGTAGTGTGAATTTGTGATGAATGAGTTTAATGAAATGTAGTGGCATCGACTAGAATAAAAATAGAAGTGTTGGATTTTCAAAAAATGGAAGTCTGAAAATTTTAGAAATGAATAGTAGGAGAGAGTTAAATTTTTGATCTGAATTTTGGTGAATTTACTGTACTGATCAAGACAGATTTTGACAAAATTGTGTTCATGAAATTTGTATATCATTCTTTTAGCTTTCCACTGATATAAAGTTTGTAAATTTTGGAGTCCTAGATCAAAAGTTATAGAGTTTTGAATTTGAGATATCGGTAGAGAAGAAGTGGAATTGCACCGCCGTGCATATACACAACGGTGATTTTTGAGTTAAATGCAAAAGCACTGTCTTGCAAAAGCATGACGGTGACTTTTGAGATCTTAGGCAAAAAGCGCCATCATGCAAAATCATGACGGCGACTTTGGGGTATAGTAAATTTGCACCCTCGTGCTTTTGAGATTTTCTCTTTTACTGAACAATCTTGCTTCTTTTGACCATAACTTCTTCTCTAGAACTCCAAATGACTTTATTATTAAACCCATAGATTCCTAACACATTTTTTTACTTCTAAAAAAGTTTATAGTATTCTGAATTGTTTTGAAAAAGATTGATTGAAAGAAAGTGAGAGAATATGTTGGAATTGTATGAACTGGTGTTGTTATACTTGAACATACTTTAGTGTTTTAATTATATTTGGACCTGTAGGATTCCAAATGTGATGCTTTTCAATTTTGAGTAAATTAGAGAAATAGGGATATAAATCATATGAACAAGTCTAATTTTGATTCAGTCCCTAAGATGTTGAATTTTAGGATGGAAGTTGTGTATAGTACACTATTTTTGAATATGAAAAACCTAATAATGTTTGAGGCATATCTTCTAAATTACTAAACCAAATTGAGTGATTTTGGTATCAATGGAAAGATAAGACATAGAGGAACACTTTTAGAGAAGAGAGTATGACCAAATTACATCATTTTCACTTTCTGATTGAATGTGAATAGTAGAACCAAAAGTGTCACTTGGAAAAATTCTGAAGTGAGTCAATGAGAAAGAAATGGAGATTTTTATGGTTTTAGTGAGGAATAAACCTAAGTATAAATTTTACTTAGATGAGTTTTGAGATGGGAATGATTCTGTAATGAAATTAAAGGAAAGATACCCGGGATTGTCATGAACATGCATTGTACATAATTCGTTTCATATATGTGCATTATTGAACAATTATAATTGTGCATATTGTGATATATGTGTATGTTGTTTGATATAGAGGAGCAACTAGAACGTCAACCTCTAGACATTGCCAAAACATTCAGGCAATAGCATTTTGGAGCGCACTGTGAGTTAACCTAGATGATTTCCTAGGATTGATTTGTTTGAATTGATTTAATTTGTTAAATTTTCAAAAAGTTTTACTGAACTGTTTGCGAATTATTTTTGAATTCTGAACTTGAAGTCTGAGGAGTTTATTAGCTGGGCATGTATTGAAAGTGTTTTGATTTGATTTGAATTCCTGATTGACTTTGATTCTCAATGAAAGTTGAATGTTGGACTTAGGTTCGATGAATGTGAAAACTTTGTCTAAGCATTTGTATAAGATTGTGATATATGACATATTCAGTATTTGATCCATTTCATAAAATGCATGCTCAGATAAAGGCATTATGACTTGAGTAGCCAGTTTGAAGCTCTTCTACGTAGAGCTTTACTCTGTAATTTCTGATTTTGCATGTAGAGCTATGCTCTATGATTCTGTTTGACTGAGCCCTATGGACCAGTATTTGTATAAGTTTGTGATAGGCACTTGGTCACAACAATAAGAACGAATGTGAGTCTCATGCATGTAGCATTCATATAGGACTGAAATCCATGAATGATTTGCAAAGTTGTACTGAGTGATCCTATGTTGTGCCATATTGTGTGAGTTTTCATGTTTTGGATGAATATTCATGCATATGTGATGTGTGTACGTGATCTGGTGAAATCATCAATGTTGGTTCACTCATTGAGTTTGCAAAACTCATCAAAAATTGCAATATGGTTTTTCAGGCTTGAAGAGTACCCCGTTAGACAGATGGGAGTATACCTCCTTCATGTAAGTCAGGGATAGAGGTCGAGATCAGTTCGCGTCTGCATTGTATTTCTTTATTTTTGTACTGATTTGTATTTTTATGCAAATTTTGTATTAAGGAATGTATTCTGAAATTATTATAGAATGTGTATATGAATATAATCATATTGTATTGACATTATGATTATGAGTTTTGTTTCTAGAATGGGCCTTAGTGATTAACAAAATTATGATGATTTGAAAAATGTTTATGGAATAAAGTGGCCTGAATAGATTATGGATTTTAAAAAATGTGGGTATGTTGTTGTTCAAAGAAAAAAAATTTGTACCAAGTTTTGACTGATTGAGTGCTCTAGCATGCCACCCTCGCGGGGTATGGTCTCATATATTACTCAGGATGTCAGGCACGTGTCTTGCGGGAGGGAGGTGCTATATATGTGGTATCAGAGCCCAGAATTACTATCTTGTATGTGCATTTTTGAAATATGTGTCAAGTTACATGCATTTTAGTCATGTCATAGCAGACAGCGACAATTGATCCCCAGTATGAGTCACATGCATGAGCATTCCTTAAGAATCTGAGCTATTAAAAGCACTGAGAAAATTGATGATTTGATAGAATGTGAGAAAATAAAGGTTTATGGACATTTTGGAAATGAGAAATACTATATGGTTCTGTATAATAGATAAAGGTTCACCACAATTGTGTATGTACCCTTGAATGTTATATAGGTATGAATAGGTATATTGCTGTGGATTGATTGAGGAAAATAGGGATATGAGTAGAAATGAAGAGACTAAAGTGTACAGGCTGAATGTAATGAAATCATAAAATTTTTATGATCATAAAAGGATGAATTTGGAGCCGAAATGGTCATGTGACTATCGTGATAAGAGTTTATAATTCAGTATAAGAAGACATTAGGAGAAAATTGAGATCAGAATTTCAAGATGAATATACGTCTATAACTCTAAATAGATTGCGAATATATGTAAGATGAATAAATGACAATAGGAAAACAAGATGGAAATGAGGAAAGAGTAAAAGGGGAATGAAATAGTCATAAATGACTTAATAAGAAATGAGTGCTGTGTAGTAAGGAGAAAGTTAGAAACGCATATAACAGAGGATTTTATGTATGAATGAGATAAAGAAAAGGATGACGAATCAAATGAGGAGAATTGATGCACTCGATATGGTAGTTGACTCATTACAAAATGAAGTAGCCTCAGAAGAGGTAAAATCTGAAAAATTGGAGTAAAATTGGTGTTAATATTTTTGATAATGAGAGGAGGAAAGTGCAAGGTATGATAGTGGCTCATAAAAGGCGAATGAATTTGGTGGGATAACATTGATGTTATGAAATGTAGTGAGATAGACTTAAAAGTTAAGTGTATTAACACTAATGGGAAGTGAAAAAGATGAATTGTCTCTGAGAGTATCACCTTGCCAAGGTGTGCTCACATTGATTACAAGATGTGCTCACATTAGGAAGAAGGATAGATTAAGCTCAATATGAATTGGTCTATACGAAATTATTCTGAGTTAGTGTTACTAAAAAAAAGATGTCTCAGATCCATAATGTGTGATATGTGAATATGCTAAGAAATATTAATATGATCTGACATAGATGTATTGTCAACACATGAAGTGAAAATAGTGAGTAATTTGAGATATATATTAAGGAACTAGTGAAGAAAGAAAATGATTAAATAAGTGATTGACATATCGCGTAATTCCATTGACTACAGTCAAGTGGAAGAAAGTATTCGAGTGATGACAATTAAATGAGAGACAGAGGAGCATATGAGGAGACAATATCCCTACCTTTTCGAGCAAACAGGTAAGAATTTCATAGGCGAAATTTCTTTAAGGAGGGGAGAGTTGTAGCATCCCGTTACCTGCGTGTAACATCCTGTTACCCACATTAAGGCTAAAATAGTAAATGTGAGAGATTACTGAGAAATTTGGAAAAAACACATCTCATGCTCATGCATCACACAAGATGCACATACACATGAATATCAAATTTGTGCACATAAAGATAAT